>PVKH010012438.1:0-17274 GCA_004027955.1 Chaetophractus vellerosus
GGCCTCCCATGTGGTACACCGGCGAGCTCTTTATCCACTGAGCTATCTAGCCGGGCCCTTTGGGTTATCTTTTAAGTCTGTTCTGAAGAGCAGAAATCTCAAATTTTGATGAAATCCAATATGTCAATTTTTAAAAATATATTGTGCTTTTGGTGTTGTGTTTAAGAATGCATTGCTAGACAAAAACTTACAAAGATTTTCTCCTTTGTTTTCTCTCAAACTTTTATAGTTTTACATTTAGGTCTATGGTCCATTTTGAGTTAACTTTTGCATGTGATGGTGCAAGGTATGGAATGAAGGGTGTTTTTGTTTGTTTACACATTGCATATGGTATCTGATTGTTCTAACATCATTTGTTAAATAGAAGTGTTGAGAGCAGACACCCTTGTCCTGTTCCTGATTTTTAAGGGAAAACATTCAGTTTTTCACTATTATATATGATGTTTCCTGTGTGTTTTTTGTTTTAGATGCCTTTTGTCAGCTTAAGGAACATCTTTTCTATTTCTACTTTGCCAGATTTTTTTTTTTATCTTGAGTGGGTGTTGGTTTTATAAAGCGCTTTTTCTGCATCAATTGAGATGGTCATATAGTGTTTATTTTTCAGTTTACTAATATTGAATTGCATTGATTGAGGTTTGAATATTAAATGAACCTTACATTCCTGACATAAGTCCCACTTGTTATTATATATTGTTCTTTTTATATATTGATGGATTTAATTTGCTAATTTTGCATAGAAAATTTGCATCTATGTTCATGAGGAATATTGGTCTGTTTAGTTTTTCTTGTAATGTCTTTGTCTAGGTTTGGTTTCACAGTAATATTAGCATTTTAGAATGAGTTGAAAGTATTCCCTCTTCTTCACATTTTTCTAAGAGTTTGTGTAGATTTATTTTTTTCCCCCATAAATGTTTAATAGACTTCACCAGGAAAGCCCTCTGGACATGGAATTTTCTTTATAATAAGCTTCAATTTACAAATTAATTTCTTTAATAGATATAGAACTATTCAGGTTATCTTTATTTTTTAAATGAGTTTGATAGTTTGGTGGCTTTCAAGGAATTTGCCTATTTCATCTAAGTTGTTGAATTTATAGTTATAAAGCCATTCGTAATATTCCCTTGCCCTTTTTAAAAGTAAACATTTTATTTTAAGATAATTATAGATTCACACACAGATTTAAGAAATAATGCAGGGAGATCCTGCATATCTTTTACTCAGTTTCCCCCAATGGTATCATCTTGTAAAACTAAAGTACAATATTACAACCAGGGTATTGACATTGATACAGTCAAGATACAGAACATTTCCATCATCACCAGAATCCTTCATGTTGCCCCCCCCCAGCAGTTCTCACATGATTTCCTTCTATTTTTTTTACAATTAATTATTTTTATTTTAAAAGAAGATTTAGATTACATAAATGTTACATAAAAAATATAAGGGATTCCCATATGCCCCACTCCCTCCCCATCCCACGCTTTTCCACATTAACAACATCCTTCATTAAGGTGGTATATTTGTTACAATTGATGAATCCATATTGAAGCACTGCTACTAACAAGTAGCCTCTTCCACTTCCCACCCTCCTCTAACCCTCCCTAACCCCTGGTAACCATTAATCTGTTTTCCATATCTATGATTTTCCTTCATCAAGGATGTTATAGGGCCGGCTCGATAGCCCAGTGGATAGGGCGCCGGCATACCACATGGGAGGCCCCGGGTTCGATTCCCGGGGACCTCTCCTAGCGAGCAGACCGCCTTGAGAATAGCAAGCCGCCATGGGCGGGCCGGAGCCGCTGTGGGCAGGGCAAGAAGCTGCCACGGACATGGCAAGAGCTGCCACGGGCAGGACAGGTCGCCCGCGGATGGAGCGCAGCCAGCCACCCGCGAACTGAAAGCCGTGAACGGACGCAGAGACCACCCACAAGCGGGGAAAGCCGCGCCTGCGCAGTGACCACTCTCAGCGCATCGCTGCAGCGGGGGGAAGGGGAGATATGTAATAAAATAAATAAAAATCTTAAAAAAAAAAAAGGATGTTATAAAAGTGAAATCATACAATATGCAACCTTATTGGCTTTTTCACACAACATAATTCCCTGAGTTTTATCCAGATAGTTGTACAAATAATTCCTCTTTTATTGCTGAGTAGTATTCATAATTGGATGTACCACAGTTTTCTACATTATTCATCCTTGAAGGACATGTGGGTTGTGTCTAGGTTTTGTCTATTACAAATAAAGCTTCTATAAACATTCTTATACAGGTTTCAATGTGAATGGTTTTCATTTCTCTGGGACAAATATCCAGGAGTGTAATTGTGAGGCCAAATATAGTAGCATGTTTGATTATTTTTTTGCCAGGCACAATCATAGATTTTCTTTCCCCTTTTTAAAAAAAATTTTAAATTTTTTAAAAGATACTTATGGGGCCGGCTGTAGCCCAATTGGTAGGGTGCCGGTTTACCACATAGGAGGCCCTGGGTTCAGTTCCCAGGGCCTCCTCGAGCAGGCAGACCACCTTGAGAAGGCAAGCCACAGCAGGCAGGGCAAGATGCCATGAGCAGGCAGGCCGTCGCATGGTGAGCTGACTCGGTGGGTCGCCGCAGCAGGGGGAGACAAGCAGACACAGAGGAATGCAAAAATGAACACAGCAAGAACAAGCAGAAAGGGGGGGATATGTAATAAATAAAAATAATAAAATAAAATAAATAAAAGATACTTAGATTACATAAATGTTACACAAAAAATATAGGGATTCCCATACACCCCACCTCCCACACCTCCCACAACCTCCCACATAAACATCCTTCATTAGTGTGGCACATTAATTGCAATTGATAAACACATCCTGGGGCTTTGCCATTAAGCCTGGACCACAGTGGGTGGAGAATCACTCAATAAATGAGAGAATACTGAATTCCCATCCTGAAGAGCTCTGCCACATTTTCTAAGGGAGCAGCAACAGTCCCCCAAGTGCAGGGGCAGTGACTGGTGAAGGAGGATGATCCACTGATGGGCCCTTGATATTGATGACTAGCCTTATGAGTCTTTGATCTTGAAATGGAAACTTAGCCTATTGTTGTGGGGTGCCTAAGGGTTGCCTCCTGACAGCCTCCTTGTTGCTCAAATGGGGCCTCTCTCTAAGCCAAACAAAGCATATGAATGCATTACCTTCCTCCCAGTGTGGGACATGACTCCCGGGTATGAGCCTTCCTGGCACCAAGGGATGGCTACGAAGTACCAACTGGCAATGCGACTGGACAAAGACCTCAAATAAAAGGGGGAAAAGGTAAAGACAAATGAGTTTTTATGGCTAAGAGACTTCAAAGTGAGTCGGGAGGTCATACCAGAGTTAATGCTTATGCACATTTCAGTAGGATCTCATAGACTTCCAAAGTGGATATCACCCCAAATAGTGGGGCTCCTGCAGGCTCTGGAGACACCCAGGTCCTATGGTCAGGGCAGATAGCTCCAGAGTTTGGTGCCTTGCCAGTGGGCCCTACTTTAGAGTTTGTGCTCCTGAGAGTGACAGAATTGAACTCAACTGTATCTTCCCTGCATATGGCTCATCTGTCCCTTCTATTCAAACCTATACTTGGTGCTGGAGTTTGTAGGTGTACGTCCAAGAGACTTGAGTCTTTGGACTGTCCATGTGCCAGCTGGGCCCAGAACTTCGGTGGAGCTGCAACTGCTACTCTACAGCTCATTGGATTCACCCAGTACAACTGGCTAGGAAGTGATGGTTGACAACGGCCATCCCAGGGAATGGAGAGAGTCTGCAGCTGCAGACAGGATAATCCCACCCATCTTCTCCATGGGATATAAGCCCCCCCTCAACTGGAGGTGGAGTGGACATCACAATCCCAGACTCCTCAGGAATGGGGGAAGAGCTATGGACTAGAGTGGACTTACTGGTATTCTACTATAGACATATTGTGATTCAAGCAATGGAAGAAATTTCAACATTGATATGGAGCCAGTGGCCACTGGAGGCTCTGGGGGCAGAGAGAGGGAAAAGCAGTTGTAACACAGGGGCTTTTTCTGGACTTCGGAATTTTCCTGAGTGACAGTGCAATGACAGATATAGGCCATTTTATATCATCACAAAACATACAGAACTGTGTGGGAGAGAGTGTAGTCTACAATGTGAACCATGCTTGATTTTTAAAGAAACTGTGAAACCATTTCCAGAGTGGCTGTACCATTTTACATTCCAAGCAGCAATGTCTGAATGATGCAGTTTCTTCGCATCCTTACCAGCATTTGTATTTTAGCCCTTCTAGTAGGCAGGAAGTATATTGTGGTTTTAAGTCACAATTTTTTAATGGCTAATGAAGTTGAACAAAGTTTCATGTGCTTACTTGCCATCTGTATATTTTCTTTGGTGAAATGCCTATTTATGTGTGTGTGTGGTTTTTTTTTTTACCCATTTTCTAATTGGATTGTTTATTTACTTTGAGTTTTGAGTGTCCCTTATGCATTCTAGATAGATTTGTTGGCTATGTAGTTTGCAAATATTTTCTGCTAGTCTGTAGCTTGTCTTTTCATCCTCTTAACAATGTCTTTCACAAAGCTGAAGGTTTTAATTATGATGAAGTCCAATTCATCTGCTTTTTCTTTCAAGGGTAATGCTTCGGTGACAAGCCTAAGGACTTGGCTCAGCTCTAGAACCAAAGATTTTCTTTTATGTTTTTTTTTTTTAATTATAGTTTTGTGTTTTATATTTAAGACCATGATTCATTTCAAGTTAGTTTTTCACTAGTTTGCGGGTTTTGTTTTGTTTTTGTTTTTTGCTTGTGGATGTGTCTTATTTGTCAGGCTGTTATGATAAAGACCATGCAATTGGTTGGCTTAAAAAATAAACATTTGGTTTAAACAACAGGTTCACAGTTTCAGAGGCTAAAAGTCCACAACCAAGGCATCAGCAAAGGCATGCTTTCTCCCCAGAGTCTGTAGTATTCTGGTGCTGGCTTGCTGTGTTCCTTGGGGTTCCTTGGCTTACATATCTGCTTCCGTGACATGGCAATCTCTCTCTTTGTGTCTGTTCTTCTGGTTTTCTCTGACTTCTAACTTCTAGTTTCTTTGTGGGATTCTAGAACTTCTCTTTATAAGGCCTCCAGTAAAATGGATTCAATAGGGCCACACCTTAAATAAAAGTAACATCTTCAAAATGTCCTATTTACAATGAGTTTATACCCACAGGGACACAGATTAAGATTAAGTACACGTCTTTTGTTAGTGTGTATAATTCATTCTACCACAAAAATCTCTAAATACTCCAGCTTTTGTTGAAAGGCTACCTTTCTTCCATTGAATTCCTTTTGCACCGTTGTTAAAAATCAGTTGGCCATATTTCTGTCGGTTTATTTCTGGGTTCTCAATTTTGCTCTATTGATGTATGTAGCTATCTCACCATCAATAACACAAATTCTTGATTACTGTAGCTATATAATAAGCCCTGAAAATGAGTAGATCAGTTTCTCTTACTTTATTTTTTTTAAAATTGTTTTAGCTATTGTAGTTCATTATATTTTAGAATAATTTTGTCTCTATCTATTAAAAGTCCTGTTGGAATTTTGATGGGAATTGCATGAAACCTATATATTAATTTAGGAAGAATTGACATCTTTAATATGTTGAGTCTTCCAATCTATGAACATCTCTTTATTTAAATCTTTGGTTTCTCTCATCATCATTTTGTGGTTTTTAGCATACAAATCTTGTACATGTTGTGTTAGATTTACACCTAATATTTCATTTTTTGAGTGATTGTAAATGGTATTATAGTTTTAATTTCAGTGTTCATGTGTTCATTGCTAGTATATAGAAGTGCATTTGATTTTTGCATGTTTACCTTGTAACCTGTGACCTTGCTTAACTCACTTATTAGTTATAGGAACTGTTTTCTAGATTTCTTGAGATTTTTCTACATAGACAATCATGTCATTTGCAAATAGGGATGGTTTTTATTTCTTCCCTTGTTGTCTACCTGCCTTTTATTTCCTTTTCTAGGCTTACTGCACTGGCTAGAACATGCAGCACCATTTTGCTTTGTTTAAGAGTCAATCTTAGTTCAGGAAGTTCCTTTCTATTCCTATTTTTCTGAAAGCTTTTTTTTTTAAACCATAAATGAGTGTTGAATTTTACCAAATGCTTTTCATGTTTCAAATGAGGCAAAAAGAAAACCCAAGGAACTCACCACTAAGCCATTCCCTGGGTTTTGAGGTCCCCAGCCAGTCTGCCTTCCTCTCTCCACCTTTCAGAGTGTTTTAAATATAATGTCCAGGAGTTTTAGTTTTACTTTGTGGGAAGAATAGGGGTAAGTATATCTACCTCATCTTCTTGGAGGAAAAAAGTCTCCTTATTATCCTTTTAATGCTTATAGAATCTGTAATAATACCTCTTTTCTCATTCTTGATATCACTAGTTTTGAACAATTTGATTCTAATGTGCCTTAGTGTAGTTTTATTCTTGTCTCTTGTACATTGGGTTTATTGGATCTATGGATTTATAGTTTTCATAAAATTAGGATATTTTTTGGCTATTATTTTTCTTTTCCAACCTTTTTCTCCTCTTTGGCAGGGGACTCCAATTGCATGTATATTAGACCACCTGAAGTTTTTCACAGCTTACTGATATTCTTTTAATTCTTTAAAAACATTTTTTCTCTATGTGTTTCATTCATCTTCTATTGGCATGTCTTTAAATTCATTACCCTTTCCTTTATGAACTATTTAATTTGCCATTAATCCTATCCAGGGAAGATTTTTTTCTCACAATTATAACTTTTCACCTCTAGAAATTCAATTGTGTGCCTCTACTTAACTGTTAAAACACATGGAAATCAGTTATAAAAAATAATTTAATATCTTTGTCTTCTGGGCTCTGCCTTGTTTCCCCTTCCCTATATGATGGCCTGAAAAACTCTCTCAAGGTCATAAACTGTGGTGATTGTAGGGCTTATTTTGTCTATGACTATCATTCTTTGCTTGGTGTCATACCTTTGAAATGGCATGTACTGTGGTGGAAAAAATACTGTTCTGGAACCTAAGAGATATGTAATCTTATTTTAGATTTGCAACTAAATATCTGTTAGATCCCTATGGGTCATAGTTTTGCCGTGACTATAATGAGAGGTTTTAACCAGTGAGGTCCCTTCTCTATCTAATGACTTGCCTTAGTATAAACAACTGTGAATCATAAGGACTAATTTTAAACAGAATATGCCTGTACTCACTTTAAGCAGAATATTTGTTTCTAACCTCCCTCTTGCAAAACAATATGATAGCATATTTGAGGTTAGAATCCAAACTCTTACAACAATACTTAGGAGTTGTTTAGAGTTTAGATTTTTAAAACTAATAATACAGAGTGGCAAAGAGTTAAAAAGCTGCTCTTTGAAATGTTGTTTTGCACAATAATCTAAGTTATAGTTTTATAGATAGTATGATTCAATCATTTGGCCCCAATAATTCTAAATCTGGATTTTAACTGAAAGGATGTGGATAGTAAACTGTACTGCCTCAAACAGCAACTTTTTATCAACAATCTCAAATCCTGCTGAGGGAAGGAAGTTGAACACAGGAAATAACTCACTTTGTGACGTGATGCACTGAACAAATACTATCTCTCCACCATCAGAACTAACATCACAGATTAGATCAAACAATTTCTCTGTGCAGTCATCAATGCTGGATCAAAAACTTTGGGTCAATTTATCTGTATTAGTTTGTATTATCAATTTCTTTCTTCCCATCACTTCCCAAAAGGACAAAAATTACACACTCTCATTGATGGGAACTAATTATAATAAGGAAATTCATAGAGTTAGAATCTAGTTTGCCAAGGGAATGAATGGCGGTAGAGAAAGGGGAGCTGATGCTGGATTTGTGCAGAATTTCTATTTAGGGTGATTGTAAATGTTGGAAATGGACAGTGGTGACCGCGGCACATTATAGTGAGTGTAATTAACAGTGCTGAATTATATTTGTGTATGTGATTGAAAGGGGAAGTTTTGGGTTGTGTATGTCACTAGAAGGAAAGGTAGAGGATAACGCACAGGGCATCAGATTACTGAGTTATTTAAGAGTATAACACAGTGAACCCTATTGAGGATGATGGAATGTGGTTAGTAGTACAAATATAAGAACGTCCTTCCATGAATTATAATAAATATACAACACTATTACAAAGTATTAATAATAGGGTAGTATGTGGGAAAAATATACCTTATGTAAACTATGGACTATAGTTAACAGTAATATTTTAATATTCTTTCATCAATTGTAACAAAAGTACTACACTAATGCAAAGTCAAAAATAGGGGGGTATATGAGGGAGCTGTAATTTTACATGACTTTTCTGTAAATTTACTTCTTTAATGAAATATTTTCATTTAAAAATTTTTATTGAAGTATATCATTTGTACACAAACAATATACACAAGCAATAAGTATATAGTAAAAGTTGTGAACTTATAAAACAATCATTCATATAATCACACAGGGCTCCCATACATCACTTCACCACCAACACCTTCCACTGTTGTGAAACATTTGTTACAGACTATGAAAGAGTAACATCAAAATATTACTAACTATAGCTCATGTCATACATTTAATGTATTTCCCCCCCAAACCCCTGATTATTAACATCCTGTATTAGTGTTATACATTTGTAGCAGTTTGGCAGTTTGATGTAATTATGAATTCCAAAAATAGATATTGGATTATACTTGTAAACTGGTCTGTTAATCTGGGTATGATTAAGTTATGATTAGGGTATTGATTGGGCCACATCAGTATGGTGTTGAGCCCCACCCCTTGGTGGGTGGGGGGATCAAATATAAAAGGCATAACTAAGGACAGAGGGAGCAGTTTTGAGTTGGAGTTGTGATGCGGAGTCTTGAGCTGGAGCCCTGGGAAGTAGCGTACAGAGGAGCTTGGTCATGAAGAAAGAGAGAAGGCCCTGGGAAGAGAAGCAAGCCACTTGCCTGATGGTCTACAGCTGGTCTTGTGGCACAAAGCAAGCCTGAGCCCAGAGAGGGGCAAGCTCTGGGAAGAGAGGAACCCAAGAAGCCTGAACTCTGGCAAATGTCAGCAGCTGTAACACGTGGCAACAGACTTTGGTGAAGGAAGAAACGTATGCTTTATGGCCTGATAAATGTAAGCTTCTACCCCAAATAAATACCCTTTTAAAAGGCCAACAGATTTCTAATATTTTGCATCAGCACCCCTTTGGCTGACTAATACAATATTTGTTATAGTTCATGAGAGATTGTTCTCATATTTGTTCTGTTAACCATAGTCCATCTTTTACCACAGGATTAACTGTGTTTTACAGCCCCATGTTTTGTACAATCCTTTCAAAGTGTACACTCAGTGGCTTGCATTTTCATCACAGTTATGTTGTCATCACCTCAATTTCAAAATGTTTTCATTACTCCAAAAGGAAAAATCCCACACCTCCTTATACCCCTCATTGTTGTCCCTTAGAAATGATATAATATCTTCTTTACCATTGCTTCAAAAATATTACAATATTACTGTTAACGATTGTCCATAAGTTTCATTTTAGGCTGTGTTACCATATTCTTAACACTTTGTAAAATACGAACATTTTTATATTTATACTATTAACCATAACCATCCACCACCAAAATCACTATGTTATACAGTGCCTAGATTATCCTGTAGCTTCCTTTTCATTGACATTTACATCCACAGCTACCCCTTTCAGCCACAATCTCACTTATAAATCAGCAGTGTTAGTTATACTCACAATAATGTTTTACCGTCAACTCTATTCATTTCCACACTTTTACAATAAGCCTTATTAAAAATTTTTTTACATATATTCTCAGCTCCCATTCTTAACCTACTCAGGTTTGGTGCATATATATTTATTATAGTTATTTCTTCTTGGTGTATTGCCCCATTTATTAATATATAATGACACTTTTGCATATAAAATCTATTTTGTCTGATATTAGTATCAGTACTCCAGCTCTTTTTTGGTTACTATTTGCATGCAATATCTTTTTCTAACCTTTCAGTTTTAACCTGGTTGTGTCCTTATATCTGAGGTGACTCTCTTGTGGACAATATATAGATGGCTCATATTTTTTAATCCATTCTATCAGTCTATGCCTTTTGATTGGGGAGTTCAAGGCATTGACATTCAATGTGATTACTGTACAGGCATTACTTACTTCATCCATTTTGTCTTTTTGGTCTCTGTTGTCATATTGTACTATTGTCTGTCTTTTTACCCTTTAATTTACCCTCCCTAATAATCTTAATTTCTACACTCTTCTCTAAATCTCTCACCCTTGTTTTTTTTTCCTTTCAAACTGACCCCTGATGGAATGGGGACTTGAAATAGATATCAAGTTGATTTGTAGAGAAATAAACTAGGTTTTATTTCTGATGCATTTGAGTTGGTGACTAAAATTCAAACTCACTACATTTCCTATTAACATTTGTGTGATGTGGTCAAAGGTCCTTGGGAAAACACAACTTTACTTCAACTCTAATCTTTTTTTTTTTTTAAAGATTTATTTATTTTATTACATATCTCCCCTTCCCCCCGCTGCGGTGACGCGCCGAGAGTGGACACTGCGCAGGCGCGGCTTTCCCCGCTTGTGGGCGGTCTCTGCGTCCGTTCACGGCCGGCTTTCAGTTCGCGGGTGGCTGGCTGCGCTCCATCCACGGGCGACCTGCCCTGCCCGTGGCAGCTCTTGCCCTGTCCGTGGCAGCTTCTTGCCCTGCCCACGGCGGCTCCGGCCCGCCCATGGCGGCTTGCCATTCTCAAGGCGGTCTGCCCGCTAGGAGAGGTCCCCGGGAAGCGAACCCGGGGCCTCCCATGTGGTATGCCGGCGCCCTATCCACTGGGCTATCGAGCCGGTCCCAACTCTAATCTTTTGTGATGGTTAATTTCATGTGTCAACTTGCCCAGGTTATGATGTCCGGTGATTCGGTCAAGCACTGGCCTGCTTGTTTCTGTGAAGGTATTTTGTAGATGAGATTTGCATATATCATCCCTTGATTGCCTCTATGATCAACAAAGGTGATTGTCCTCAGCAATGTGGGGAGTCTCCTCATCCAATCAGTTGGAAGCCTTAAAAGCCAGGATTTCAGAGGTTCAAAGAGGTATTCAGACTCAATTTCAGCTTCCCCTGGAGAATTAGGACTCAACATCCTCTTTGTCAGAGTTTCCAACTGTGGCATGTCCACAGTTGCATAAGTCAACTTCTTTTAAAAAGTCTTTTATTATATATATATATAATATTATATATATATATTTTCTGCTGTTAGTTCTGTTTCTCTGGAGAACCTTGACTACTACATTCTCCAACTCAAAATTCAGTCTTTGCTCACATGACCGTGGCTTATAAAGCCAGTTTAATATATATTTTAAAAGTCAAGTTCAAGTTTTTCGGCTTTTGCATTCAATTTAGTAACTATATTTAGCAATATAACATAATCTTGCTCCTCCTGCCTTTTTCTCCCTTTCTTTTTCCCAGGACCTAGAAAGACTTTGCTTTTCCTTATGTAAAACTTTATGATCTGAACTGTCTTGCAAAGCTATTTGTTACCTTTCTACAAAATCCTATAGATGAATGAAAAAAATTGATAATACCCTGGTCTTTCTCTTTGCATTTCATTTGTAACCCATGCAAGTAGCTACTTAGGGAAAACTAAGATGAAACACATGAGTTTGAAAAGAATAAAAGAGAAAACCACATTGATAATGTGAAAATGCTAATTGCCTTTTTACAGAAATGATATATTGAATATACAAATACACTTTGTCTTAATTATAAGTATTTTTATATCCAACTCTTGGTCCTACTCTCTCACTTGTGGTCTGGATTGTGGTGGAGGGCATTAGACAACTCTCTTTCCATGGAGTTGGGGAATGTCCATGTGTTCTTCTCCTACATATTTAAGATAGATGAAGTAGAAGGTGTGTTGAAGTATATTCCCATCTCCTTTGGGACTGTGTGTCTAGCTTTGGCTCAGAGGGTGGGAGAATTTGTTACATAGCCCATCCAACTCCTTTGACACTGGTCTTAGTGAAAGTCCAACCCCAGATAGTCTTCTGAGTCTTCTGAGACTATTGCCAGTTTTAAAAAAAGATCTCAGTTCATGGGTATGTTAATGGAAAGTTGGGAAGAAGCATGAGGCACATCTAATTTGCTTCCTAAAGTACCATTAAAATGTCTTCTTAATTTCCTTATTTGTTATCCACAAAACATAGAAGAACTTTAATCTCTCTATTTTTAATAACTGACATAAGAGGTTTTGCTTGTATTTCATGTTGTCACGAGAATGAATGTGTTATTCTGCCTTTTTCAAATACTTGTAGTGCTATAAACATTTTCTCTTCTTTCCAAGCTACACAGGTACATAGATGTTAGTATCACCTCTTTTTAAGCAAGCTCTAGATAAATGTGTGCCAGTCTGCGCCAAAGAGAATGTTATGAAACAGCAGTTTCAAATAAAAAATTGGTTAAATGCAATTTGTAGTTTACATGATTTTTATTTTTAGCAATAGAGCATTTTTTTTGCTTAAAAAGAAAAAGAAGGAAGGCATCAAAACCAAATCTTTAAAAATTCTCATAACATATACATATAAATTTCTTTAGCTGTAGCTATGAATATTTCAAAATAATATCCTTAAAATTAAAAAAATATAAATATGCTTTATTGAATTATTTCCCTTTTCTCATCTGTCATGTAAAAATGTTGGATTACATTATTTCTATGTAACCCTTCTAGCTTGAAATTTTCCTTTTGAAACCTTAGTTAGAGCAGAATTTGGTGGATTTTTGGAAAGCAGTTTAGGTTACAAACTTCCACAATTTTTCCTGAGAAATAATTTCTAACAACTAACAAGTCTATTCTTTAGGATTTTGAGACTTTCCAAAGCATCTATGTTTTACCATTTGTTCGCTTTTAGTTCACTCTAGATGAAAATTTGAGAAGGTGAAAAAAAAAGGAGGGCAGGCATTACCGGAGAATAAATTTTAGTCTCTAATGTTTTGATGTGTGTTTCTAATAAAAAATATTATACATGGAAAAGGTAGAATTTTGAAGGACAAGAAGAATAGTAGGGCTTTGAATCTGTGTATTCTCAAGTCAAAAGTGTAACTCAACAGATCACTTATAAAAATTAACAAGTGTTTCTTTTCTAAGGTATTCTAATTCATGATTTAAAACAATGGTACACATGGTGAACATCTCTCCAAGTAGGAGCAGAGATAAAGAGACCAATTAAAGATAAGAACGAAGTCTTTAAAACATAACACTGATCTGGCTCTGTGACAATGTGAATAATCACATATTATTAGTCTGACACTTTGCTCAGAAAGAACCACTTCATTCCTGACTGTCTGTTTGCCAGGTTTGTCCCAGACTGTTCAGGGCTGTTACATTTTAAATGATTTTCCCTGGAGAAAAGCACCAGAAACAAAAACAGAACTCCCAGAGGTTGGCAAAGTAAGAGTTGCCCTGGGGCAAATCTCCCACAGTAGTGAGAATGGGTTAAAAAAGGAAATGAATATTTACTGAGTTTTCCTACTGTACTTGGCACCAAGCCAGACCTTCCACAAAAAAATAAATTTTAAATATGTAGAGCAAATTGTTCATGGAGACAGTTCCAGAGCTATAATTTAGTTATGTGCTTCTCAATTAAAATCTAGGCCCCCTCTTGTGTACTTCTTTTTGCACTTTGAAAATCACAGTAACTACTATATATTACCACTAGCTAGGGTTCTTGTTAACTTTTAAAATAATACCCCAGGATACCCAATTTATTTCATTTTCAAGTATAAAATTATGCTAAAATTTTGTTCGAATGCCTTTTCAACCTCAACAGACCCTCATCAGCTTATTCTTGTCATCACCCCAATTTCTCTAAATCTGATCAAGTGTCCTTCTCCCTGGGAACCTAGGCTTTAATTCGTATACAATCACAAAAGCTGCAATAAATGCTGCCACCTCCTGGCATCTTTTAAGGAGGATGAAGTCTGGTAAACAAAGTCTTCCATCTCCATTCAGATGCTATTTGCATTTATACTCCTCAGACATGGGCCTTCATATGTTTATCCTCCCTTCTTGCTCAGAGTTGTCCAATTTTGGCTCCTTATGGAGGAATGTAAAAAGCTTGGCTATGTCATCTGTTCTCCTAGTATGTCCAACCTGATGAAATTTAAAAATGTTCTTGATGATTCTGTTCTGCCATTTAATATATAGCAGTTACAGTAGTTGATGGTCATGAAAGAAAAGTACAATCTTCTATTACTGCTTATACTATACATAAAAGATTGAGGCAGAAGCATGACTTCAGTCTGGAGCTCTTGGCCATACTAAACCAAAATTGGGTAAAAATTTTCTTGCAGTGGTAATAATGAGTATTTGCTATAATTTTAATCGATATGATCCGCTAATATTTGCAATAATATAGTTGCTAGTAAACTATGCCATGCATATAAAAACCTTTAAAATTCTATTTCTAACTCATAGAAAATGGTTAGACTATTGGATCAAATTACCGATTATTTTCAACATATAAATATACAATCTGACTGGAGTGATTCCTAAAAATATTAAGTGAAGAAACAGTTGACACAAGGAATGTTATTGTTTTACTTTGAATTGTGACTGATGAATAAGTCATTTAATCTATGTGCCTATTGCTCTTTTGCTCTTTTGGAGAACAGTCAAAATTAAGTTTGTGAAAAGCAGACTTTTATTTTGTTATTGCTGAATCTCTAGTACTACGTAAGGCCTAGCATATAGTAAGATCAATAATGTTGACTGAGTGAATTATTATTAATTTAAAAAATTTATTATATATCCCCCCCTTTCTGCTTGTTCTTGCTGTGTTCATCTTTTGTGTTCTTCTGTGTCCGATCGTCTGCCCCACCACGGCGACCCGCTGAGTTAGCTCACCGCTCAGCGGCCTGCCTGCTCACGGCAGCTTTCCCTGCCCGTGGCGGCTTTGCCCTGCCCGTGGTGGCTTTGCCCTGTTCGCGGCAGGTTACCCTGCCCGCAGCGGCTTGCCTTCTCAAGGCCGTCTGCCTGCTCGAGGAGGCCCTGGGAACCAAACCCGGGGCCTCCCATGTGGTAAACCGGCACCCTACCAACTGGGCTACAGCCGGCCCCTGAGTGAATTATTAATTCCTAGCTCTTTTATTTGTAAAATGTCTGAATTTGGGGAGCAGGTGTAGCTCAGTGGTTGAGCACCTGCTTTCCATGTATGAGGTCCTGGGTTCAATCCCCAGTACCTCCTAAAAAAAAGTCTAGATTTGATTTCTGCACTGGCATAAACTGCTTGTATGCTGGAACTGATTTTTCAGCAGTCAGTTAATTTTAAGATTAATTTATGAAATGGTGTTTAAACTTAACAGTGGATATGGCCATCACAATAAGCAAATATATACATTTTTATATATTACCGATCAATGTGTGGTTCAGAGCCAACAGCATTGGCATCACCAGGGAGCTTATTAGAAATGTTGGCTCTCAGGCTCCACTCCAGGAATACTGAATCAGGAGAGTCCTATATCGAGTTTGAAAAGAGTTAAAGAAGCAGTGCTTTAGGGAAGTGGATGTAGCTCAAGTGATTGAGCTCCTGCCTACCACATGGGAGGCCTGTGGTTCAGTTCCCAGTACTTCCTAAAGAAGACAGCGAATTGGTGCGACAGGCAGGCGCAGCTAGCTGATGCAACAAGGTGGCGCAACAAGAGACACAGGAAGAAAAGCATAATAAGAGACACAGCAAAGTGGGGAACGGAGGTGGCTCAAGCAATTGACGCTTCCCTGCCACATCGGAGGTCCCTGGTTCAGTTCCCTGTGCATCCTAAAGAAACAAAGAATATGAACAGACACAGCAAGTGCAAACAACGAGGGGCTGGGAAGAAATAAAATTTTAAAATCTTAAAAAAAAAAAGAGCAGTGTTTTAAAGCACTTTAACTGGCATTATTATTTCCATGTAGTCATAGGATTTAGCAGAAGCCATTAAAATGAAATCATCTTACCAAAGTGCTGAACATATTCATGGACTCTCAGATTCCTTCAACTTTGCAATATATGAAGAAGAATTCTGTAAATAAGCCCTGTTCGCCTATGGATTCCCAAATAAATTTATTTTATGACTAGACTTTCTGCTACTCTCTGATTGAGTCTATGCAAAATAAGCTTTTACATTTTTAATTTCCTTTTCTTTTCTAAGAGTTGCTCAAGCTTAAAAACTGTGTGAATTCCTAGTCCTGAAACGTGGGGGCTTTTTTAGAAGGGGAACTCCCTCCAAGGACCATCTGATTAAAGTAATTTTAAATGATTGAACCAATGTTGGAAATTAAGACATTTCTCCTTAAACAGATTTCTTTTTTAAAATAATGCTTGTTTGGTGGTGGGGGGGGGGCGGGTGGACAGACTTTCCACCATAAAATATTTGTAACAATCTGAAAGAAAAAAATAATGATCACAAGTCAATTAGGTCTTTTTAAAAAAACAAAAAAAAACCCCTGTTCTTCATGAGATCATTCACGTGTAAATTTATGGAGGGGGGTGAATCACTTACTTGTTAATCTATTTATTTGCTTTTTACTTAATCGTTATTAACTCAACAGCCTATTTTTTATTGGAAAGAACACTTTGACCGTTTTAAACTTGCCCAAAGTTATTAAAGTACTTACAATGGTTTTAATTATTCTAGTTTTCAAGTTTCAGATGTTTATCTAATATATCCAAAAAATGAGCTCTGGCATTCAGAGCTGTTTGTGAGGGTGCATATACTGAGTGCCAGCTGTCGATACGCCTGAGGCCAGGTCATTCCTTTGCCTGGGGAGAGATCCAGGGGCATGTCTTGGGGCCAGTGGCAAAAGAAAGAAAACACATTTGGAAAAATTAAACTTCTAGCACTTGTGCAGTTCTCTACCCTGGCATGTATCCCTATTTGTTGCGGGATGTATCCCTCTTTGTTTACTCAAAGGTTGTAAAGGGTTGTGGAAAGGGACTGGGACTTTGGAGTGAGACCCGGGTCCTGCGACATTCATGTGTCCCCTCAGAACTCCAGATCACTTTTTTAAAAGTTATCACTAATGGGTTTGAGCTGTTGTTCAATGGAAAGGACTCTCCTAGATTGAGAGTAATTTGAGGAAAAGGACTTTTCTTTAAAGTGTGTATTTCCCTGACCTAGAAGGAGGCTGGCACAAGGTAGGTGTCCAATACATGCTTGTTATCTTGCATTTATTTACTGGTT
>PVKH010012439.1:0-17284 GCA_004027955.1 Chaetophractus vellerosus
TCCTTCTCCAAATCTCCTCTCATCTAGCCTTCCATACTTTAGACCACGCCCACCGAGGGGCAGGGCTCAACGTCTCACTGACATGGCAGTTAACGCCCTACTCACAACTCAATCATGCCCAGATGAACAGACCAGCTTACAAACATAATCTAATCTATATTTTTGGAATTCATAATTAAATCAAACTTAAACCATTACAGGGACCACTGTGTTTTCACTTTTAAATGATAATCCACAGGCCCTTCAAAAGTCACTCGGCCTATTCCATGGGAGTCTGGGGACCTGAAACCCTGAAACAAAAATGAGACATTCAGAGGAAATGTTACTAACTGACCTAAGTCTCTCTGTGGTTTGGCCCATGGAACAGATCAGGGTTGAGACTGATGACCTTCAAAGCTACTGGCAACTCTGAGGTTCTGCGGTGCTCAGCTCTCAGCCTGCCTTGGAAAGGTCTTAGACTTGGCAGGATGGGCTGGGATGGAGACAGAGGGCTCCTCCCAGAGACAATGGGCGTCAGCCTCTCTGGGGATAAGTTTGTATTCACAAAGCATTTGGCAATCCAGTGGGAACAAAGGAGTTTTTAAAGAACATGTCACTTTTAAGCAAAGGTTGCTTGGACTCAAACTGATTGCCTTCTTAGAGTCTTTGGAGATATTTATTTTATATGGGGTTATCCCCTGCAATAATAGCTTGTAATAACCTTATGAGGTAGGAACTGTAATCTGCATATCTGAAACTTGGAGAAGTTAACAATGTGCCAAAGGTCATATTTAAAAAAATGGAAGATCTGGAACATGGATCCAAATCTTCCTGACTCTTAATATCTGCATTACTAACCCCAGTCATGTAATTTTGCCTATTCAAGGTCAAAGTCATTTTATCCCTAACAACTCCTAGGACACATTTCCTGCCCTTGCACCACATTTTCCCTTGCTCTGACTCAGGAGTGTTTCATAAATTCCTACTGAATAAAGGAATGAGTGAATGGTATGTAACAAGTCTGGGAAAGGCGCAGAAGCCTAAGGCAATAGCATCTCTCAATTTCTGCAGTGAAGGCCTGCCCTGGGATTTCCCCAACACAAACAGGACCCTTTCCCAGAGTAGCCAAAGGATTTGAGCCAGTAAACCAAGAATCCAGGGTTCTCCATCCAGAAATCCCTCCCAGATAGCATAAATTCGCAGGCTCCTTACACCTCTTTCTTCTTATGCCACAGGCTCTGACCTTTACTGGCTTGCCAACAATTAGGCACACAAAAAAATGGATTGAAGAGGAGAACATTGGCTGACATGGTTTGTTAGAATAACTTTACTCTTTGTGTTTGCACTCCTGTGAACTACCACTGAAAAGGGTGAGGTGACAAAAAGGAAAGCGTTAATGTTGCAATGCAATGTTTTGTTGCAAATATGTCTTATCATGGAAGTTGTCCCCCAGATGTGCTACTAGCCTGGGATAAGGGATGCCTTGCTTTTTGTTTATTTGCTTGTATTTTATATTGGTTGGAATGAAAAGCCTTTCTGGTCACTGTGACCTGGAAATAAAATAACTGATGTGGAATAGTGTCCAAGATATGCGAACCCTAAAAAACCCACTTGGCCCCGTGCTTAAACTATGTTTTCAATCAAGAATTGTTACTCTTGGTCCCCTTTGTGCATCTAGCAGTCCTTCCCTTAGAAGTCTCCCTTTAAATGCTTTCTTCCCTTAAAAGAACTAATTTATTTTTTCTCCATTGTACTAGGAAGGAGCTATGTTTTCCTGTTGCTGAATGGATTAGTCTAAATAGTTTTACTTGTTTTAGACCTGAGCTGGCCACTGGTTCTCACAGGAGAGGTGATTGGCAGCTAAATCAATTTAAAATTCGGCATTTGTCATGCTTCAACGTACTCATAAACCTGAAAAAATATCCCTAAACTTAAAGCTCAACATGAACAGTACAAAGATCTGTTCGGGATTTTTATATTAAAAAAGACTTTTGGTAGTTCTGTGCCTGCTCATCTGTGTTACCAACAAAATACTTAACTTTTTTATTGTCCTACTTTTTCCTCTGCACTTTTCTATTTATGTCTTCTTTCCTCGTCTTGTCTCATATTTTCCCTTGCTTGCTGACTCATATCCTTCACTCTTTACATCCCTTGTCTTTCTCTGACTCAATATCATAAGCTCAAGTTTTGAAGTCAGGCGGGGAACCAGTGGAAGATAACATACTTTGTCAAAGAGAACTTTCATTTCAAATCTCTATCTGTATCATTTTCGCTTCTCGTAAGAAAACTCTACCTGGCGGTTTCCATCTTCTGAGCACTCACCTTCCTAGGCTGTTTCTTTCTCTCTTTGTCTTCTTTGATTTTTCCCCTTTTCCCTCTTTTTCTCTCTCTTCAATGTCCTTGCTTCCTTTTTTGAGGGAATAAGAATACCCTTATCACTGAGTACTGAACGGATGCTAAGGATGATATTGAACACTTTTAAACTGTGGCATTTAATCATACTGGAATTCTAAAAGGTAAGTGATTTTGTTCCCATTTCACAAGTAAGGAACCAAGGGCCTTGCCTAAGCCAGTGAGTAGACAGAATCAGGATTCCACTGCAGCTCCACCTCAGCCTCTGCTGTGTTTGCAGAGTAGTCTTCCATTCTCCATTCTTCAGCTGACCTCAGGCCGGAAGGCCCAAGAGACCTTAGAGGAGGGGGTGGGGGAATCGTGGGTTCAGGGAATTTTAGTTTAAGGTCTGAATACCAAGGGCATGAAACCTTGACACTTGTGCTCAAACTTCTTTGGGGCTATGGTTTCTGCAAGGATTTATGCTGAGGTGAATGGAGCGTAACAGAAGAAAGGACGCATGAAGTTCTCGATTATCCATCCTTATCCATTTAGACAATTTGTCACTTTCCTTTTAAATGCAGTTTGTTTTTTTTTAAATCACAGCACCTTTATTTTACCTTAGAATTTAACCCATTAAAAATTAAAATAAAAACACTTCTCATTAGGAAAACATAATCATTAAAAAAAATAAGCCCAAGTGCAGAATATAAACATTGTTTTAGCACTGTAAACTATTTGGGTGCCACACATTTGGATGAGACACTGCATAAGAAACAGCTAGCATTTTATACTTTAAATAGATAAAATAATGGCCATTTTAAGTTTGAAGGCATTTGGTCAAACATTTTAGGATAAGACAAATTTTAAATCTTTCATCTAGGAAATAGTTCAGGAATCCGCCTCCTTTTCACCCTGAGGGTTTCAGGGAGAGACAAAGACATCTAAATGAAGAATTGTCTACCCACCTCCTTTTAAAAAGGTTGTTGTGATAGTTAATTTCATGTATCAGCTTGACAAGGTTAAGGTGTTGTTTGGTCAAGCAAGCACTGGCCTGATTGTTACTATGAAGGTATTTCATAGATGGAGTTACATTATTAATCAGTTGATTACATCTATGGCTGATTGCATCTACAATTAACAGAAGAGATTGCCCTCAGCAATGAAGGGAGTCTTATCATACAAACAGATGGACATCTTAAAGCCAGAACTGAGGATTTTAGAGGTCATAAAGAAGAATGAATATCTGCCTCTTCTTCAGCCAGCCAGCTTCTCCTGGGGAATACAACTTCACCTTCATTGGAGTTTCCAGCTTGCAATCTGCCCTATGGAATTTGAGCTTGCCAATCCCTGCAATTATGTGAGCCAATTCCTATAATAAATACCTTAATATTTATATAATAATTAATATAATATTATATATATACATGGTAGATGGATTATGTACCCCAGAAAAACATGTTCTTAATCTTAATCCATTGTTGTGAGTGTGAATCCATGGAAAATAGGATGTTTGAAGGTTGTTACTTTTAGTTATGGTGTGGTCAGCTGAATTGGGATGGGTCTTAACCTCTATACTAGAGGCTTATGGAGAAAGCCATTGTGATGGTTAGGCTAATGTGTCAGCTCAGCCAGGTACTATGCCCAGTTGCTTGGTCAAGCAAGCACTGGGCTAATTGTAATACAAGGACATTTATGGATGTCAGTCATTAGTGAATTTACTGCATAGATGGCTGATTACATCTATGATCAACCAGGGAGATTGCCATCAGCAATGAGTGATGTTTTATCCAATCAGTTGAATGCCTTAAACGGGGAAGTGATTTCGGCATTCAGAGAGAATTTCCCAGCTCATCTTTGGACAACCAATGTCTCCCAGAAACTTATCAAAGACCTTCATTGTGCTTTCATCAGAGCCCCTGGTTTGCAGCCTGCCTGTGGAACCTGGACTTGTGCATCCCCACAGACATGTGAGAGAATCTTATAAAATCTCATGCTATTTACAGATATCTCCTGTTGATTCTGTTCCCTAGAGAACCCTGACTAATACAGATATAGAGAGAAAGCCACAGGAGAAGCTAGAAGTCGGAAGTCAAAGGAACCCCAGAAGACAAAAGGGAAGGCCTCACCATGTGCATTGTCGTGTGATAGAAAGCCAAGGACACAGGATCACCGGCAGCCAGCCCCAGATACCGCAGTCTTAGGGAAAAAAGCATTGCCTTGCTGATGCCTTGATTTTGGACTTCTCTTAGCCTCCAAAACATGAGCCAATAAATACCTGTTGTCAAGCCAACCCACTGCATCGTATTTGTTTTAGCAGCTAGGAAATTAAGACATATATATATATATATATCTACCTCCTGTTGGTTCTGTTTCTCTGGAGAACCCTGACTAATACAGTTGTGTTGATAATGGCTTTTCCCATAAAGATTTGGTGATGACTTTGCCTATCATATTATTGTGCAAAAATTAAATAATACATTTAGTTTCCATCCAAGCTTGAAGCAAGTTCTGACCTGTGATCTCAATATCAGTAAGAACTAAATAGGAAAATGGACATTCAAATGATTCAAATGGATCTCAAATATGTATTGTTTTTGTTATCTTGCCTGGTCAACTGAATGTGAGTGAAATAATGATAACTTTTTAGAAACAAGGAGAATATTGATTTATATATCTTAGCTTGGTTCTGAACCTTTTTGCTAGTCCACCAATGTCAGCTAAATCAAGGACAGTTCATTTTAAAAGGTTCCATTTTATGCAGTATATATTTATTTGTGGCCCATTTTAGCTGAATCATCCCGCAAGTTCCACACCCAGTTATTTGGAGGAAATGCTTATTCCTCATGCCTGATATTTCCTTCCATGAGAAGGGATATGCACTAATGCAACATCTCTGGCCTCTTTCCATGTCTTTCCTCACTCCTGGGGTGGTGGTGGAGAAGGCAGGAAGTAGTGACTCACCTGAATGGTGATCCCAAAGGAGAACTAGAGGTGCTTGTTCCTGCCTTTGCCTCTCTCCCTCATGGACAAGCCATGTGCACGGGATGCTCGTGTCCACCTCTTTTTCTCTGGGGACTGGCTCCGTCCCTGAAGGGGGGAAAACACTTGTCCCAGTTCAGTGCTGCAGATGGGCAAGTTGATATCATTCTAAAGTCAGGGCCAGCTACGTAATTTGTGAGGCCCATTAAAAACAAAAAAAGTGGATCCCTCGTTCAAAAGGCAGGGGGAAAGTGCCATTAAAGGTACACATAAAGCTTTTACCTTTCTTCTCCTTCTCCCTCTCAACTTGTCATCATGCTTTCTATTTGCTATTTAATGTAGTTCTAGGTAAAGAAAACAAAATTTTAAATTATTAACATAAATTTTTCCATTTGTCTTTATATTGTGCAATGCCAATTTTAAACACTAACATCAGAGCATTTAACTCATGTGCAAAAGTACCAAAATTACTTGATTTGCGTTTCATGCCTTGTTCCTGAAAGGTGCTCAAGCTGGCCAGAAGAGATAAACACTGAACAATCTAGGAATAGTGGGAAATTTCTCAACCTGAAAAAACCCACTAGTTAACACCATTCTTAATGATTAAAGACTGAACACTCCCTCTAAGATCAGAAAAAAGGCAAAGATGTCTGCTCTCACCATTTTTATCCAACATTGTACTGGGAGTTCTAGCCAGGACAATTAGACAAGATAAAGAAATAAAAAGCATCCAGACTGGAAATGGAGAAGTAAAACTATTTGCATTTGCATATGACATGATCTTGTATATAGAAAATCCTACTGAATTCATTAAAAAATATATAGAAATGAGTGAGTTCAAGGTTGCAGGAATCAAGATTGATATACAAAAATCAATTGTGTTTCTGTACAGTAGCAATGGGCTGACAAAAATGAAATTAAGAAAATTTCACTTATAATAATAGCATCAAAAAGCATAAAATATTTAGGAATAAATTTAACAATAAAAGTGTAAGACTTGTGCACTGAAACTACAAAACATGGTTGAAATAAAATTAAGGGAGATATAAATAAATGGAAAAACAGGGGCACATATGCATTCACTGGGCCCCTTCCTTCCACCCTCTACATTGATGCATCATACCCATATAGGGGTAGGGTCCGGAGAAGTCCAGCTAGGCATTTTCCCTTCCTATGAGTCGTTGTTCCAACTCTCAGAAATGGGATACCCCCAAGGATATTTAAACCTCCACACTGGGCCATGCCCAGTGCCTTGATGGGGGTGGGTAGGAGGCTTGCCCCTGCCAATATATTGTCTTCTGCTGGTCACCCACCAAAGACACCATGCCACTGTCAATCCAGGGCTGGAATGGCTGCTATCAAACCTCACCCCAAGATGCCATGGGCACTTGCACTGCTTCTGAACCTTCCCCAAGCCCACATCTAGGCCTCTGCCAGGGGCAGAGGGCAACAGCAGTCACAGGATGGGAAGGGAGAAAGTGAACACGGCCAGGCCACAGGGTACAGGGAAGAGGTCAGCCAAGAGCTCCTTCTGGAAAGGAGGCAGGCTTCAAATCCCTGGTGCATGGCTCATTGCCACATTGGACTTCACTTACAAAACAAATTCAAAGATAAAATTCTTAGGAATTTTAAGACCATGACCACAGAACATTAAATCCCAAACTCTTCTGAGCATGGCGCCTGTGTAACAACTGCACTGATAACACATCCATAAAGGCAGCTCCATCTAGGCTTCTATGTTGAGATGCTCTCTTGCTTATAGAAGTAAGTTACTCCTTCAATACTGGTTTAATCAGTAATAGAGGTGCTAGTTTGGCTCCCAGTTGACCCACCGTTTCATTTTGTTTCTCAGTTGGTTCCAATTTCTGGCAGAGATGGGGATTCTCCAAGACTTTAATATCACCTACCAGGTTTTTGTGTTTCTTAAAAGAAATTCAGAGGAAGCATCAATTAGGTTATATGTATCTTTAGGTTTTTGTATAAGAACGTGGGATTTGAAGTGAGACTGGAAGCAATATTAAATGGTGGGTGAGGTTGGGATATAGAATAGGAAGTTAAGGCTTAGAATGTACAGGGTTCCTATTTGGAACCATGGAAATGTTTTGATAATGGATATTGGTGACGGTAGCACAGCATTGTGAACATAATTAACAGTACTGAAATACATATCTAAATGTAATTAAAAAGGGAAACATTATATTGTATATATGGTAAAGAACAAAAATTTTTTTTAAAAATCCATGGAACTACACAAACTGTGAACCCTAAATTTAACCATGGACTATAGTTAATAGCACAATTATAAAAATATGCTTTTGTCAATCATAACAAATGTTCCACACCAACACTAGGTGTTAATAATAGGGTGGTATATTGGGACCTATATTTTATGCATGACTGTTCTGTAAACCTACAACATCTCTAATAAAAAAAAATTTTAAACACAAAACAAAACTTGGGCTTTAGGGCTAAACTGAATTTGGGTTCAACTTCAGGTTCTATCACTTTTAGTTAATGCCTCCTAGTAGGTAATATCCCTCCTTTTGCCTCATATATAAAATGTATATGACACTACTACCTATTTTTAAGTATTGTTCTGAGGCTTTAATGAGATAATATAAGTAAAGCATTTGGCATGGTACGGCAAGCACTCAATAAATGCTTATTTTATTATTTAATAAACTTAATATAAATGTTATTCTAGCCAAATTGGAGCCATTTTAAGACATACTTTTGAATAAACAGTGCAGAAGGGTAAATTGATGCCTAGGAGAAGACTGTTCCAAAACATCTTAACAACACTAAGTAGACAACACCAAAGTCCTGGTGCAACTCTCTACTAAATCATGAAGCAGGAAAGGCCCACCTTTGGTAATAAGTAGTAATTAATAACTAAATTTATTTATCAAAATGCATTTTAAAGAAGTTCAAGTCTGCAAGAGTTAACAAGTGATTATGAGGGCATATGATGGGTAGGCAACATGCAGCATGCCATAAGGTCCCCTCGCTTGAACTTTGTACTTACCCTGTAGTGGCTAACTTGGTATGTTTACCAAGAATACAATATTTCAGTGTTAGTGGAACTTTTCTCTATGCTTCCAGGTCTTATAGATACACCATCTAGTATTGCCACTCTGCAAAGATTTTCTTTTATCATGTAAACGCTAATTAGTTTCAGAATATTTTCACATGCACGGCGTCGGCAGTCTTCAATATAAAGAGAACAGATTTTATGCTCCTTTTATAGATGAGAAAACTGAGATTTAAGAATGGAAGTCACCTGTCCAAGGTAAAGTTACGAATTTTGGTTTTAGTTAACAACACAACCGAAAATCAGTGACTTCAGTGTTTGCCTGAATCAATGATTCATCAAAGACATAGTGTTGCCATGTTATTTTTACCAATGTAATCTTTCTCATAAGGCTTATAAACTATGGTTTATAAGAGAAATATGGTTCCTAAAGTCTAGTCTGGGGACAATAAACCTAAGGTAGAAATTATTTTCATAATAATACTTAGACATTATTTGCTTTTTTCATACTCCTTCTTTCACAAATAAATTTCATTGATATGGTTTCAGATTCTACATCCTTTAAACAACTACCACTGTGCAGCATTTGGTTTAATATTAAAGAATGATATTCACAATAATCTTAAAAGGCTATGAAAATACTCCTCTATTTTCCAATTTAAATTTTGAAATAACAATCGTGGTAAATGTACCACACAAATGAAGGATGTTGTTGCTATGGGAAAATGTGGGAGGGCTAGGGAGCGGGGCATATGGGAATCCCCTATATTTTTTATGTAACATTTATGTAATCTAAGTTTCTTTAAAAAATAAAAAATAAAAAGTGTATTTTAAAAAGAAGAAGAAGATGCTTGTTAAGCATTCTCTCTAGGTCTGGGCCCAAATCCTAAATAATATCATTATTTATGTAGCCCTGCAATTTTTCTTAGTGTTTAAATTAATTACTATAAAGGGAGAATACTGAGAATGGCACTGGTACTTTGTGGGTATGTTAGTTTCCTTCCTCTCTTTATTATTACTTGTCTTGCCACAAATCTAGAAGAGCTGGGGCTTGGAAAGTGTCTGCCATAGCAGTGTCAAGATTGTTGAATACCTCTTCTTATAAATTTTATAAGGGAAAGTTATGTGTACTTCCCCTTCAAATTAATCAAATTTCAACATTTATTAATAGTGTGCTCAGGTTGGACTGTATCTTAAATTAGGTGTAAAGAGGGAAGTTAGTGAATAAATTCAAGCTACTCAAAACTAATCATCATCAGTTATTTGATCATAAAGAAAAGGACTTTCATGGAGAAATTATGCTGATCCTTTAGAAAGTGGTCACCACATTTTCTTGGCCATACTACATATACCACACTTGGGAATTGTTCACATGAAAGTCTTGGCTAGTAGCTTTGTCCAGTGGCCTGGAACTGATTCTAATATTGGAAGGATTATAAATCAGTATCGCACATGCCAGGCTACTCAGTATAACTCAACAAATGTCCCTTCTTTTCCAGAAGGTAAGACCAAAAATCTTGGCCAATAATCCATATTGATTTTTCCATTCTAGCTCATGGATGGCATTGATTTTGGTAAATTTCATCTTATACTTTATAAAGTTCCTACTTCCAGCTCACATATTTAGTGCAAACAGAATACCTCTCGGTCTATTATTTATAATAGCAATCTCTAGATACCCTTGTGAAGGGAATAATGGCAACTTGGACAAATGTCATATCCAAGATTAAATCTCATCACTTTTGAAAATTATTATTAGTTAAAATAATGCTGTTTATAGTATGCAACTCAGATCCAACCACAAAATGTTTTGGAACACTTCTTGAGTAGAGTCTGGAAAAATCTGTTATCTAAAAGTTGTGAGCATTTTTCTGTCTCCTGGGAAGAATAGGCTTGACTTAACACTTGAGGTAGTGCATCCTTTTGATGTGGGATAACCTTTCCAAAGACGGTTTACTTAAGCAAATGAAGAAGAGCAAATACCTTTTCTGGAAAGGAAATGTTTGAGGCATGTTACCCTAAGGAATTAAAGTACTTTTCACAATAATGTAAAAAGTTGGAATTAGTGGAGACAGCAATATATTTCTTCAAATTTTTTTCCTTTAAGGAAATATTTCCTAGGTACAGATTTAGATTACACTGCTTAGACTTACACTCATGAATGTGAGTTTATGTTGCTGAGTTTCCTTCCCCATGACCAGGCTTAGAGCCAATTAATAAAGCATCAACTTGCACTTTATTATCAGTTAGTTGTCTTGCTTTCTGAAGGAACTTGATGTAATTACTCCAAGTGTGTTCACTAATGCAGAAAAAGATCTAAAATATATAACACAGTATCATAATCCTCACATCATTTATTCTACCCATCTCTTTCTTAATACTTTCCTTAACTCTTCCTCTCTTTATTTAAGATGACATCAGGTGCCATAACAACTCCCAAACTGATAGAAATCTAACCACATAAAGACTAAAACAGATTTTCCTAACCACAGTTAAGTTTTCCTCCAAGATGTGATTCAAGGACCCAGGCTCCTTTCATTTTGTGGTCCTGCCATCTTCAACATGTGGCTTCCAAGATACTGTATTCATCGGTATCAAACTGTGCAGGGAAAAATCATAGAGGACGAAGCACGAAAAGCCTTTGTGGATCAGGCATTGAAGTAGTACACATGACTTCTACATGAATTCCACTGGTTAAAAGTCAGTCCTGTAACTTGGATATAAGGGAGGCTGGAAAATGTAGTCTAATTACATGCCCAGGAAGAACACTTGAACAGCTGACCAGTATTAATCACACTACCTTAGTTTTTTTTTTATCAATCAACTTCTTTTTCCATTGGAGTTTGCTGTTGTTCTCAGGAGACTATAGTTCTCATTTCTAGCTTATTGCAAGCTGAGGGAGGTAGGAGGTTTTCATGTTCTAGAAATCAGAGAAGGGCATTTCCATTCAGAAGTTCTTTATTTCTACATGTGTATTCTAGCCTTTACAGTCACCCACAGGAAAGCAGGAGCCAAGACCAAAAACAAAGAAGTAGAAGCATGATCCTCACCACATGTTAGTGGAGGAATGAAGAAGACCCAACCTGGCTTTGGCTATTAATCTCTAACACATGGGGAATGACAAATAGATTAAAAAATAGATCCAGCCAAATTCTTACAAAGAAACCTCATTTTTTTCCATTTAGCTTTAGGTGAACACGTTTTAATACTTACAATCAGAAACTTATTCTGGATAGATCTCTCTAGATATTTATTTTATACTAACATCACTTTCTTCTATAAAAGTTAATTTTCAAAATGATATGGAGTTGGATTGATGGGATTTCCTATCAATATAATTGAGTTCACTGGAAGTGGATCATATAAATTTCAGAGTGCAGATAAGCTGGTATGACATTGCAATGTTGAAGATTTAGAATGCCATTCTAAGTGAGGGTTCTTCAACAACATAGCAAGGAGCTTCATCCCCTTGGTGTCATCTGATACTGATTTTTCAGCTATACCTCCCGACAGCTCTCCAGAGCTACAAATTAAAAGATGCACTATGCCCTCACTTTCCTAAAAAGGGGGCACCTGGGTTTTTTACACACTAGAGCAATGTATAGAGACAGATATTAAATATTTTATATGAGGGAAGCTTATTTGTATATTTGGGCTATGACAATGTTCATGTTTTTAAATTCAACAAGGTACTTTACTGGGCTTTTTGGAGATGTGGGGGAGATGTAACAATTAGATGAGTAGCCTAGGTAACCTCAGTGGTGTGGGAGGAGATAAGGAATATATAACACCTAAATAAAACATATAGCATGGTAGTACTGCTGAAGAGCTCCAATAGCCAAAGCTGTAACAACTTAAACAACAAAATAAACATAGTATTGGATTAAAAACCAAAGTATAAAATAAATATACATGGGTCCATACTGATATAAATAAATGATTGAATGAAAAATAAAAGGGAGAGAAGAGGCAAATCTTCCTTTCAGAGTATGGAATATGTAAATACTTTCCCCTGAAGGCAGTGGAAATTACTCCTCCCCACCTGAGAATGGGCTCTGCTTAGTGACTCACTTCCAAAGAATAGAGGGGAAAGGGAAATCATAACTTCACCCTGGAGAATCTAGCAAGCAGGACATTAATCAAATAATGAAGATAAATTTCACCAGTGATGTCACATGGGTATCATGTACCCTCAACATGATGTGATGAGAAAAGCACTTCACCTCTGTGGTTTCCTTCCGCAATACTTATCACTCTAGTCGAACAATGATCAAGATATCTGATAAATCCAGGATGGGAGTCATTCTACAGATACTTGGTCATTACCACTCAAGAATCTCAAGATCATAAAAATAATGGAGAGTCTGAGAAACTGCCACAGAGAAGAAAGGGAAGACATGACAACTAAATGCAATATAATGCCCTGGATTGAATCCTGGAACCAAAAGAGGACATTAATGGAAAAACTGGTGAAATCCAAATAGTCTGGAATTTAGTTAATTGAAAAATAATTGATGTTCTCCAAAGTAGCTTCCAGCTGGTAGTTATAAGAATGGTGTTTATTATCTAAGTGCTTCATAATTGTGCTCATGTTGCTTACAAAGTGCCAAGACCCCGAGGTAAGGAAATCATTAAAGTAGGATGGAAGGCGTTAACTAACATTTTTTTCCTCTTCTGACTTCCTGTGGTTGTGTATTTCAGTGATGTAGTGTGTGGTTAACCCAAAGCAATCTTTGAGGCAATAAAGTAGTGTATTGGTAAAGGTGTATTGTGTCTTGTCTGTTACTCTCCCGCCCTCTGCCAATAGTAAGACCAGCTTCAAGTGAGCCAGCAGGTTTCTATCCGTCAGCAGCCTGAGCGGCTGCACCTCCCATGCTGTGCTATCAGAAAGCAGCACGCTGTGGAACTGTTGCTATGTTGATGGGCATGCTACCTTTGGCTCATTTGATTTTCCTGAACAGTTTCCTTGCTTTTAAAAACAATACAGTTTAGGGAGCCCCAAAGTGAAATCATGCTGGCTTTGATTCATGACATTTTCCTGAGACTTTATAATGTTTCATTTTTCTAAATAAGCAATTTCAGGTCAGGTAAAAATGTGAGTAAATCATGCCTGGCTCTTGTTCCAGAAGTATCCATTTCTATTCATCCCCTCTTCCCCCTTTCATGGCTTTGGGACAATAAAAATAAGCAATGCCTCCACGCTGAAGCCTTTCTGAGTATGTAATATATAAACGGTATACCATGAGCAGGGAGCAATATTTCCCTACCTTGGTCATTACCAGCCTTAACGTTTTCTCTGGCAATTATCTGAAACGCAGCAATAATGTGGGGTAACAATTTTGGCACACTTGAGACCCTTGAGGAGGATCAAAGAGGCTGATGTGACAGTTCATGAAATAGGGAGGAAGCAAACCGTCCCCCACTGCCAACACTAACACAGCCCTGCGTTGAGTCTAGGATAGTCCAATTGCCAAGTGTCTGCCTGCATTTTCTCTGAGGGGGCCAACCCCTGAGCAGGTCAGGAAAATTATGGCTTTTATCAAGCAGACAGACACTGTGGCTCTCTTTGAGGATGGCCAAAGTCTCACTCGCTGTTGGTAACAGCAACACATGTGGTCTTTTAAAGAGAGGACATGAATATTTTCATTAACTGGCAAAGAAGTTGCCCACATGAGACTTCATTTATTTGGAATACTTCAGGGACGAGATGTTTATTAAAAAAAAAAAAAATTAAGAGTGAAGGCTCTGGAGACAGACTGCCTGGGTTTTAATCCTGGCCCTTTCTCTTACCATTCCAAATTCTCTAACCTTGCTGACTCAGTTACCCCCCTCAGTAAAATGACGAAAATAATAGGATCCACATCACAGGGTTGTCCTGGCAATTAATGCATAAGAAGTACTTAGAACACTGCATTAGTCAGCCAAAGTTGTGCTGATGCAAAGTACCAGAACTCTGTTGGCTTTCATAAAGGGTATTTATTTGGGGTAGAAGCTTACAGTTACAAGGCCCTAAAGAATCAAACTCAAGGCACCATAAGAGGTGCTTTCTCACCCAAAGTCATTGGCTACGTGTTGGAGCAAGATGGCAGGCCATGTCTGCAGGGTTCAGCATTCCTTCTTCCTCTTAAGGCTCCGTGGTCCCAGCTTCTTCTAATCTCAGCTGTAGTCTGGCATAAGTCTCATCTCTCTCCCCGGGGCTCATTTCTTTCCAGGCTCAGCTGCTCAGTTTGCTTCACAAGGTCAGTTGTAGACTATCAGGCTCTTCTCTCTTCCCAGGGCCTCTGCCAGGTCTAATGAGCAGTCTTTCTTCCTTTGTGTTCTTCTTCTCTGTATTTGCTTCTGTGTGAGAGTCCATTTGCTCCCCACCAAGGGAGTGGGAACTCATCCCTGCATGCCCTAATAATGTGGTCAAACAAAAGCCATAATCTTGATTTAATAAAGTAAAAGTGAAACCTCTGAATCTAATACAATCAAATATGCCCAGAGGAACAGACCAGTTTACAAACACAATCCAACATCTATTTTTGGAATTCATAAACAATACCAAACTGCCACAAACACTAACTGGCATAGGGTAAACTCCCAATAAATTTCAGTTGCTGTTATTATTTTTATTTTAATCATCATCATTCAGGAGAGAAAGTGAATAGGCTTTCTAGTGTCCTATGAGCTACTCTTTTAGACTATTCTCCAAATATTCTCTGAGGGATTAAAATGTACTAGGCATTGTGCTAAGCACTGTGGATAATTCAAGAATGAACAGCTCCAGTTCTTTGCCATCAGTAGTATATTCTGATGGAAGAGATAAGATAAATGTGTGTGAAGTTCTATGCTACATGGGAAATTGTGTCTCCCTCTGATATGGCACAGATTGCCAAGTACTTTGGAATTTCAGAAAAAGCAATGAATCACATAGTTAGAGGAATGAGACAGTCTTTATGGAGCAGGGAGCATTTGGACAGAACCTGAATAAAAAGTGGAATTTTTTTAAGTGGTGGAGAATGATGACAGGCAAGGGTTTGGGGGAGAGGAGGCGAGAGTGGAGTGAGGAAGACTCAGACAGATGCAATGATATAGGAAAGACGCTTATGAGGTTCTTGAGCAACAAGAGAAATTCAAGCCCGGGTCTTAAACATGGGGTTCTTGATGGAGAGAAGTCCACAAAGGTAGAAAGGGCATCTTATGAAGGGTCTTCACCAAGGAAGTTTGCATTCTTATTTGATTAGAAAATGGACCTCTTTAGTAAGAATTTGGTGGTGCTGTGAATTTTGGATTAAAGGAGTATCTAGAAATTATATACGAGGAAATAACTTGATATTCTTCTATCACTTCCTCACATGGCCCAGAAAGACATTTCCAGCATTCATCAATGCGTCTAGCACATAAGCCCTAAAAAAAATCTTTAAAATTTAACAAAATGGGAATTGTGGAAAGATGGTGCCAATTTAGGCAGGCAGGGAACAACTCTCACAAAAACAATGGAAAAAGAGACAAAAGCTGTCTGAAGGACATGTTTTGGGGGTCAGCAGGCTAGGACAGTGCTTCACAACTCCCAGGAGGGTGAGGGACAGAGAGCAACAAAGAAGCTGAAACAACAAATGTGAGTTACCAAGCCCCTGCAGAAGCCAGGAAGGGTTCCCTACCCCCACCCCCAAGATATTAAGGTGGGGTAAAACCCCCAGCTCCCTGCAGCTGACTGAAAGGGGAGCAGACATTTTCCTCCCTGCCAGCTGTTACAAGGGAAAAGGGAGGGTGAGTCGAGGGCCTTTCCTTCAGTGAATTCAGCCAGTAGAGCCCACTTTGAATCACAGCTCTGGTAAGACCAAAACACAGGAAAACCTAGATGGAAAGAAAAACCTCTGTAGAAAGGTGCACCAACAAGCACTATCTGTGGGTTGGTCTGGAAATTGCATGGACAAAAACTGCTTTGGTTCTCTCTGTACCCTAACTCCTGGGAGAAAATCTGCACCCACTAGTGAGTTCCTGACATGATTTTGATAACTTAAGTTAAGCAACTTTAAAGACTTAGAATAAGTTGAGCCAAATATCAAAGAAGAGCTGTGGGGGAAAAAAAACCAATAGGCAAGAGAGAGAAATTGGACATCAGTGTAAATTCACCAACATATTCAGAAGCCTAGATATCAGCAAAAACTTACAAGCCATACTAGGGAACAGGAAGAGATGGCCCAGCCAAAGGAACAAACCAAATATCCTGAAAAGTTCCAGGATTTAAGACAATTAATCAGTGATAATCACATAACTCTCCTAAATCAATTCAAAGAATTGAAAGAAAATATAACTAAAGAGCTAAGGATATTAAGAAGACACTGAGGGAGCATAAAGAACACTTTGAAAGCCTGCAAAGAAAAGTAACAGACCTTATAGGAATGAAAGACATGATGGATGAGATTAAAAATACATTAGAGCACATAAGAGCAGATTTGAATAGCTCAAAGACAGAATTAGCAAACATCTGAACTGGAAAAGACAGGAAAACAGAAAGAGAAGAGATTGGGGAAAAAATGGAACAGGTCTCAGAAAATTGAATGGCAACACAAAATGCACAAACGTACACATAATAAGTGTCCTAGAAAAAGAGAATCGAAAAGGGGCAAAAAGAATATTTGAGGAAATTGTGGTGGTTTGAGTTTGAATTGATTGAGAATTCCAAAAATATAAATTGGATTGTGTTTGTGGGCTCATCTGTTCATCTGGGCATGATTGAGTTGTGAGTAGGGCGTTGATTGCCACGTCAGTGAGACGTTGAGCCCCGCCCCTCGGTGGGGGTGGTCTCAAGTAGAAGCAGAGCTTTGGAGAAGCAGATTCGAGAAGCAGTTCTGATGTTGGAGTGAGCCGATTGCCGGATGGCCTACAGCTGGCCTTGTGGAGAGACGCAGCGCAGAGAGTCTCATAGTCTTCAGCTGAACTCGTAAAGGAAACAAAAGCTAAGCCCAGAGAGAA
>PVKH010012440.1:0-17283 GCA_004027955.1 Chaetophractus vellerosus
GGGGGCGGCGTGATGGACCCGCAGCAGGTAAGCGGCGTGCGGGCCCGCTCGGGAACTGTCTGGAGCCTTGGCTCACTTTACAGCTCCTCGTGAAGTCCGTGGTTCAGTTCGTCTCGTCGCTTGTGTGCGCTCTTTCGTTTTCCTCTTGCCAGGTGAACTGCTGTTCTAGCGCTTTGCATCGTGCTAGTTAATTCCGCTGCGTGTGGAGGAAATGCTCCCGCGGCCGCAGCGAGGCCTGAGCCCAGGTCACGGCCAAAACCCCCCTCCCCCTTCCTGCTGGGACCCCCGTTGCCGCCCCTCCCCACCTTCAGCCCTCCCTCCCCAGTGTTCTTTCCTTTCAGCAACCCTCCTCCCCCCACTCTTTCCACCTCCTGAAGACTTTGGGAGACAGTAAGAATAGCCTTAACCTGAGGAAAAAAAGTTTATAGCAACTTTATTCATTATCAGTGAAAACGAGAACAACCCAGTTATCTTTCAGTGGATGAAAAGATAACCTGTGGGACGTGCACAGTGGAGTACTGCTCAGCAGTAAAGAGGACAAACTATTGACGGGTGCAACGTGGTGACTCCCAAATGCATTACACTAACCAAAAGGAACCACACTGCAAAGGCTACATACTGTGCCAGTCCCTTTATATGACACTCCTGAAACAGTAAGGCTGTAGGGACAGAAAACAGATCAGTGGTTGCCAGGGCCTGGGTGTGGGAGGAGTTGACTGTAGAGTGGCATGAGAAAAGTTTTTGGGGAAATTGAAATGGATGTCTTGATTGTGGTGGTGGTTATAAAGCTGCATATGCTTATCAAAATTGATAAACTCGTACACTTTTAAAAAGGGTAAATTTTACTGTGTGTAAATTAATCCTCGGTTTTTAAAAGTCTGTTTTTAAAAATAGCCCTTCTTTAAAAGGATTAGGGATACCTGGCTTGAAGGAAAAGGATTTCTTCACCTGTACCAATATATTACCCTTTGGAGCCCATGCGGTAATGTGGGCTCCTTTCTTTATCCTAAGTATCTGAGACCAGATGAAAGTGAAATTTTATGGACAATGAATGTTAAATGACTTGTCACTTTGTATAGTAAATAGGCATGCAGTGGGAGAGTGGAGAATATGAGAGTTAGGAATTATTACCATGGCTTTCCCATTTTCTTGTTTTCACCCCCATTCTCTATATCCAGATGGCTGTTCTCAAATGGTGGTTCTGTTTAGTTTAGTTTGGCTTGGCTTGGATTTTAGAGGTGCCTTATGGGGGCAAAAAGGAAAAAAAAATCCCTTTCTCTCCCTCTCATCCCACTTCCCTAAAATAGCTATTAAAAATTTACATAGCCTTCCCCTCTTTCTTTCTTCTGCATTCATTCTAACACACACGTACATATATTCATGGGTTTTTCTTTCCCTTTTGTTTACCAAAAAAAGATTATAGCATACATGTTATTTTGTAACTTGCTTTTTTGTTTGTTTAGCATTATATCATTCCTAAATTTCCTCCAAGTGAATACAAATAGATCTATCACATTTTTTAAAAATTGAGAGTGCTCTTGATACCAAATGTATCACATTTTATTCTACTCCTCTCCTATAGGTGGACATACAAGTATTTCCAGGCTTTGACCAAGTAGTAGCTTTATAAATCTAGAGAGCATTTAGCTAGGAACTGACTTGAGCCACCTTGAAATAAAGTTCTTTTTCCCAAGATCACTCAAAAAACTAATCAGAAAATCCCCTAAAGTTCAGCTCAGCTCCATGCCCTGGCACTCCCCCTCAGTACAAAGACACTGTCTGCCCCTTGTCGGGGGTGGAGCAGCCAGGAGCATAGCAAGGGGAGCAAGGAAAGAGGTACATGTGCCTGGGCAGGTGGCCTGTTGGCACAGTCATTAATTCAGCAGCTGGTGTTTCGGGTCAGTTTTGTGCCAGGTGCTGTCAGGTTCTGGGAAGGCAGAAGTGACTGAAGCATAGTCCTTGGCCCCAGGGAGTGCACCATGGAGTTGACTTGCAGTTCCCCCTCTATACAGCCCGACACGTATTGGGAGTAGAGAGTTGAGTACAATTTCTAGGAAAACTGAGACTGTTAATCACCTTTCAACTCTGCACTGCGATCTGCATGTGCCTTTATTTAAAAGAAGTAACCTGGGAGTGGATGTGGCTCAAGCAATTGTGCACCTGCTTCCAACATGGGAGGTCCTGGGTTCATTCCCAGTGCCTCCTGAAAACAAAAGAAACAGCAAACAAACGAATAACAACTCTAAGGAGCCGATGTGGCTCAGTGGTTGAGTACTGGCTTCCCACTTACAAGGTCCCGGGTTTAATCCCCAGTCCTGGTACCTCAAAAGAGAGAGAGAGAGAGAGAGAGAGAGAGAGAGAGAGAGAGAACCCAACAATAGCTAAAATGAAAGGTAGAAAGATTAGAAGAAAGGTAGAAAGATTAGAGGTTCTTGCAGTAGCCCGGGTAAGAAATAATGAGGGGCTAGAACTGGAAAAAGACACACATAAGAGACAATACAGAGGTGGTAGACAAAGCAGAACTTGGCAACTGCGTGATTAGATGTGGTAGACAAGGGAGGAATGCAGACAAGCAGCAAAAATGACTCAGGTTTCTTGCCTTGGCAATTAGGAGGAGAATGATGCCATCAACAGAAATAAGAATGGGCAGAGAAGGAATTGGGTTTGAGGAGAATAGTTGTTTTGGTTCAGAATATGTGGAGTTTGAGCTGATGGCAGGATATCTAAGTGGACAGACTGTCCAGGCAGATGGAAATTCAGATCTTAAGCCTTGGCACAAAGTGGTGACTGGAGATAATAGATTTGAGCGATCTTGCTTGAGAGAGCTAGTTTAGGTTGTACATGTGGATGAAACCAACCTAGGGGACAAAATGTAAAGGAAGAAGAGGTCCTTAGACAAACCTTGGGGAAATAATTATATGCAAGGGGGGAAAGGGATAAGAGGAGAGACCTTTGGTGCTTTGTCCCCAAACCCTGGGATAGAATTTTCAAAGAAGGCTCAATCCACAATGAGCCCGTGCACGATTGTTGAACTGGATTGATCACCAAATGGCAGTAAAGACCCAACTGAGGTTCAAGAGGAGGAATTTTTATGAACCCTGTTAACATGAGTCAGTGTTCTTCTCCAGCACCATTTGTATGTTTTGGAGCAGAAAAGGGGGGGACATTGGGCTCTGGGTAGAGAAGGGAACTGGCCTAAGTTCAGGCTGGGTGAAGAGGTATGTGAAGGAAGCCTGGCGAAAAGCTGGGAGTGGCTCAGCAGCAGCCATAGTGGGGTCACATGTAGAGCAGGTTCCATGAGAGTAGGGAGTGGAAGTGGTAAGAACACAGGAAATTGCCATCGGAAAAGAACAGGGGGTCAGCCAGCCATGAGCCACCGGCCAAATCCAGCCCTCCACTATTTTTGTGAAGAGGTAAACAAATTGCAAAAATCATCTCTGGCTGCTTTTGCACTACAATAGCAAAGTTATCTGGCCCTTTACAGAAAAAGTTTGCTAACCCCTGGGAAAGTTTCAGGGTGTGAGGTTTTGGTGGTGACCTAGGACAGAGTAACAGTGAGATTGAAGGCGCCAAGCACACAGCTGAAAGGTAGAGGTGTGGGTCATTGGGATGGAGGCCCAGGAACCCCCTTGGAGTGATTTACGAGAATGCTGGAGCCCACTCATTGTGGCAGGGGGATGTGGGAGAATAGAGGGCTAAGAAATGCTGTGAAGCTATTGAAAGGGGGACAATTGCGGGCAGCTCCCTCTAGCCTTGAGCAGAACCTGAAGAGGGGACCAGAAGCCCCAGGGGAAAGGAAGCAAGTTATGATCAGCTCCACCTCCCCTGCATCCCAGCATCCCAGGAGCCGTGGCTAGCAAATGAATCTGTAGGGTCCTGCTGCCCTTCCCCGTGTGATTCTTCCTATTAAAACCTTGGCGGAAAGGGTTAAACTTTTCTTTATGTCTTAGTCATCCATGCAATAGATTTAGAGACAAAGGGGGTGTGCAGACAGAGAGGGTGTGCAGTGTGAGCCTGTTTGGGGGAGGCGGGGAACTGTGATCTTGTCCATTCCTGGACTCTAATCCCTTGGAATTGTTTCGCTGCTGTTTTTTTTTGTTTTTGTTTTTGTTTTTTAAACAAGATAACATTTATTTCTTTTTCTTATTTTAAAAGGGTAATTTTTTGACAAGCAGAAAGGTTCATTCTGACCTCCCTAAAATTCTGTTCTAGGGAAAAGAATAAGTTAGGTTGCTGGAGAGGCCGTGCTGAGATATCAGAACCCCTGTGTTCTGCTGGAAACTGTGTTTGGAGGAGGGATTATCATCTGAGTACCCATTTTCTAATGCACATTTTCCCTGCCTTGCCCTTGCCTCCTGCTCCCCTTGTTTCCCCTTGGGCCAGCCTTCAGCTGGGTTAGCCCACATCTTGCTTGCCTTATAGCCCCTTGGGAGTAAGGTGCAGCTCCTCCAGGCAGGAGGCAGGGACAGGCTCGCACCGCAGTCCTAATGCATTTTCTTTTCCATCGGCAGGGGTGTTCCCTCAACAAATACCCCCTCTATCCGATTCAAAACTATGAGCACAGCAAGCTCACACACCAGCGGCGGGGGCCCGGATCGTATCCTGGCAGTTTCCAACTCCAACAAATAGAGTTCCTCAAGGGGCGGCTCCCAGAAGTGCCCTTGATTGGAAAGCAGACACCATTCCTGCCACCATTCAACCTTAGCATCTTGCCAAGGTTTCCACATCCACCTGCCAGAGGCAGGCAACCAGAGATTCGGAGTGTCCCCAGGGGTGTGCCTCTCAGAAATCAGGGGCTCCAGATAGGGTTCCAGCGTCCTCCTCTACGAGGCAGGGTTGATAGAAGAGGTGTTGATAGGCTTTCCTCGCATTTCCAGAAACTGAATATCAACCAGGATCTGGAGCAAAGGATCTTAGAGCTCTTGGAAGAGCTTGGAGAAGGGGAGGCTGCCACAGCATATGATCTGGCTAGGAAACTCGGGGTCTCGAAGAAGGAAGTCAATCGAGTTTTATACTTTCTGGGGAAGAGGAATAAGCTACATTGGGAGGAAGGAACGCCCCCTTTGTGGAGAATTGCATTCTCCTCCGTTCAGGCTTGCAACCAGCAAAGCGACGTGGTGAGACCAAACTATCCTAGCCAGGAAATTCCAAACTCAGAAGCCAGTTTGGAAACTGAAGACAGAAACCCCACACCTGACTCAGAAGATCCTCCTGATCCTTGCGACATGGCTGAGATCAAAGAGAAAATCTGCAGCCATCTGTTTAATGTGCTCAAGTCCTCGGCCCTGAATTTGGCTAAAAATATTGGTCTCTCCAAGGCCCGGGATGTAAATGCTGTGCTGATTGACTTGGAAAAACAGGGAGATGTCTACAGGCAAGGGACAACCCCTCCCATATGGTATTTGACTGACAAGAAGCGAGAGAGGATGCAAATCAAGAGAGATACAAACAGTGTTCCTGAAACCATTCCAGCTCCCCCAAACGTAGAGCTCCCCACCTGTAACTTATCCTTGTCAGATGCTTCAGACAATATGATAACAACAGAAAAAGTAGAGAATGGACAGGGACCTGTCGTCAAGTTAGAAGAGGCCACACCAGAACCAGTGAAATGGAAACCACCTGTTTATGACAATGGCCCCTCAAAAACAGGGTATGTTGACTTTGAAAATGGCCAGTGGGCCACAGATGACATCCCAGATGACTTGAATAGTATCCACGCAGCACCAGGTGAGTTTCGTGCCATCATGGAGATGCCCTCCTTCTACAGTCATGGCTTGCCACGGTGTTCACCCTACAAGAAACTGACTGAGTGCCAGCTGAAGAACCCCATCAGTGGGCTGTTAGAGTATGCTCAGTTCGCTAGTCAGAGCTGTGAGTTCAACCTGATAGAGCAGAGTGGACCACCCCATGAACCTCGGTAAGAGACCACCCAGGAATTGTATGTAGGGTTGGGGTCAGGCTCCTGCTCCTGACGTAGTCTCAGCTGACTCACGAGCAGTGCTGTTTGGTGACTGCCGGCTTTCCCCTCTTGCTTTCTACCTTTTGATAGATCACCCTTGGTTGGCCCTTTCTCCCAGTGTTGAGTGGGGAATGTAGACCTCAGACCAGCCAGAATCTTGGCTGAGCAAGAGGAAGATTGATTTTTATTTTTTATTTTTTGGCTAAAACAAAGTGCCTTTAGAAATTAGTAGCTTCCACGCATCAATGTCATGCCTGCCTCCTAAGGCCAGAGGTAACAAAGACTTGACTCCCTTCCCACCTGCTTCTGTGTACCACCACCCCCCCACCCCACCCCCCACTAAGTTCCCAAGAGAGGTGCAGGTGGGTTGGGATGCCATTGTATCATGGATTGTGCTGCTAAGTGGCTGCAGGTCCACGGTCTCCCCTCAGCTTAGCTCCGGTAGGACAGGAACAGTGTAGAGTGTGCACGGCTGCTTCCCTGTTGAAGGCAGTGCTTCTAATTTTATACACCTCCTCTGCACAGATGGGTGGGCTAGCACTTGCTGCTGCTTCGGAGCTAGGAAATCAAAGATCACCTCACACAGAGAGCTGGCTGGGCCCTGCACCATAGGGTCCTGCAGGCCAGTAGACAGATTGAGGAAGACAAGTAGGTCCAGAAGGGGAAGCCATGAGGCCTGACAGAGAGCCGAAACCACTGAAGCTGAGTGGCTGCAGATGCAGCTGAAGAGAGAGGCCAGCAAGGAGAGGGGAGAATTCTGCCGACCTTTAGAATGAACTAGGCTGGTAAATAGGGTAAGGATTCCTAGCAGTGGCCCTTATTCCTTATCTTGACTGTCTTAATGACATCAAGATGGTATTGCAGGAGAACTGCAAAGAAAAGGGGGTCTCTCTGTCTATAGGCTGGCAGGGTCAGAACTGTTGTTTCTCTGTGGGGTTGAGAGACCCGGTGGGTGTCATTCTCTCTCTCTTCCCTCCACCTGCCCTCCCCAAAGTTGGGGGAAAACAGGTTTGTGGCTGACCTTTCCTTGGACTCCAACTATAAGAAATATTGGTGCCATGTCCAAATACTTCCAAGTTCTAGAAAATGAGAAAATTTACCTATTTTTCTAAATGAGACTCCAAATTGAGCAAAGAGCTGAACAAATCTGAAAGCTTGAACAAAGGATTTCTAGGCTAAGACTAGGGGCCTAGACCAAGTGCTTTTTGGTTTCTTAAATAACATGGGGAAATTCCTTGCATTTCAGGCTTGGGACAACTAGAGCTATAGCATGATTCAAACAAACCGTAAGAGTGACGTACCTCTTTTGGGGACAAAAACAGGCCCCTGATAAGTGACAGGGATCTGATCCCTCTAGGTATCTGGGGAGTGTGAGACTGGCCCAGAAGAAGCCTTTGCTTTCTTTTAAGAACTCCTCTTCAGGTGCCCAGTCTACCACAGTTGCTTAAGGATAAAGGCCTTTTGGTTGCTAATAATACTGTAATGATGATTTTAGCTCATTTTTTGTACAGACTTTATCTTTATTCATTGCTAAGAGATAGTGCATTCCCCTGATTTAGTTTCCTCTCACCTGTGGCTATGTTTGCTCTAATGAGCTATGGTTGCTTTGTTTCCAAAACGAAGTCAAAAGTCCTTTAGTGTAGCAGAGCCCAAGGTGAAGATCTCTTTGGAGAAGGAGAGAAGGGATGAAGTAGACTGTTGTTCACACATCTAATCACTTTCCATCAAGATTTAAATTCCAGGTTGTCATCAGTGGCCGAGAGTTCCCCCCAGCTGAAGCTGGCAGCAAGAAAGTGGCCAAGCAGGATGCAGCTATGAAAGCAATGACAATTCTGCTTGAGGAAGCTAAAGCCAAGGACAGTGGAAGATCAGAAGACGCATACTACTATTCCTCAGAGAAAGACTCAGAGAAGGTGGGTGTCCTGTCCTCTGGGAGGAAATCAGTTCATTTTCAATGTCTGTGAACTATCAGGATCTTAGCTGACCTTCCTAAAGCAGTCCTGGCTTACACAGCTGATACCATACCTTGGGGTCACCTTCTTCCTTGTCCCTCTACCCCACCTCACCAGCTTACCTCTCCTCCTCTCATGCCCAGTGCCCCACTCATTCATCTCCTCCTGACTCGAATTACAGAAATTCAAAGTTGAAAGAGACCTTAAAGGTTATCAAGTCCAGTCTCCTCTCTTGCCAGATAAGAAATCAGACCCTGAAAATTTAACTTACCCTTTCCTGCAATGGCTAGAAAATACCCAGTAGCCCCTCTTCCTTTGGAAAACCAACCCCCATATTTAGCTAGCCAAAGAAATTCTCCCATCCCCATCCCCTGTGCTGTGATGGACTAACCATTGTTTTCTTAGTAATTGTTTTCTTCTTGTCTGATTTTCTCCAGACTGCAGAGACCCAGCCCACCACCCCTTCAGCAACATCCCTTTTTTCCAGGAGGAACTCTGTCACTACTTTGCTTGACTGTGTGCACAAGCTGGGGAGCTCTTGTGAATTCCGCCTCCTATCCAGGGAAGGCCCCGCCCATGACCCCAAGTATGTCTCATATAACATGTATCCCTGATGATTTCTCAAAAAGAGGGAGACACACTTTCCTCCCTGCCCCCTCAGAAATGGCAGATTATTTCACTGAGAAGTTATTCCTGTTTTTAATATGGGAAAAGCATGGTTGCTGCTTCTGGGTTAAGAATTCAAAGGATGAAGCAGGGACCAAGCAATATGAAGTCTGTGGCTTGGAACTTACTGTTGGTGGGTCCAAAAGGTACAGGACCTGGGCATACCTGAGACACTCTCTGCTCTGAGGCTCTGCAGACTTACACAGTCAAGAGAAGGATTCCTGGAGGAGGTAGAACTAGGTTGATGCTTAAATGTTGAGTAGGGGTTAGCCTAGGCCAAGAGAGAATGGGGGCAGGAGGTAGATGGGGACACTGGCTATTCAAGGCAGAAGTGATTGCGTGAGCCAGGGCACAGAGGTGATGTGTGAAAGGAAATTACAGGCAGTAAATGATGACAAGCTGACAAATGCTAGTTAAATCTCTTATCAAAATCCTTTCAAGTACCACAACTTCTCTAATTAAAAAACAACGACAACCAAAAAAACAGTTTACTCTTTCTACCACCTTCATCACCTGTCAGGTTCCAATACTGTGTTGCAATGGGAGCCCATACTTTCCCCACTGCGAGTGCCCCCAGCAAGAAAGTGGCAAAGCAGATGGCTGCAGAGGAAGCCATGAAGGCCCTCCATGGGGAGGCGACCAACCCAGCTCCTTCAGATGACCAGGTGGGGCCGTGTTCCTGCTCAAAAGGGCCAGCTCATGTTAGTAACCCTGTGGCTTGGGAGTGCCCATGAGTCTCAAGGTCTTGTCCCCTCAGAGTGGCCTTAAACATGTGTGGTTCTTCTTTGTTTGGCTAATTCTCCTTTAGCCTGGAGTTATGAATCTGGAATCATTTGATAACTTGGAGCCTGTGGTGCCCAACAAGGTCAGGAGGATCGGCGAGCTCGTCAGGTACCTGAACACCAACCCTGTGGGCGGTCTGTTGGAGTACGCCCGCTCCCACGGCTTTGCTGCGGAGTTCAAGTTGGTCGACCAGTCTGGACCTCCTCACGAGCCCAAGTGAGTGCCCAGTCCTGGCTCTAGGCAGGTGTCACAGGTCCAGGTGGCCTGTGACTCAGGGAGAGAAAGGATGGGCATTAGCTGGAAAAGACAGGAGGGGCAAGTTGAGGGAAAGACTACTTCAGTGAGCACAATCCTTTAATTTTTTTTTTTAGCTCATTTTAATTTCAAATATATATATATACACACGGAAAGTCATTCAAATTGATAGGAAAAGTATACAATGAAAATTCTCATTCCTACCCTGGGATATTCCTCCCCAGATCCATCTGTGCACTATTATCAGTTTCTTGAGTCCTAAAAATGTCTATGCATATACTGGTATATTTCCCTTTCTTTTTGTTTTTTAAACAAAAATAAGTATATATATCATATCTTCTGTTCTAGCCCTTTGCTCCTTTACTTACCAGAGTATATTAACGATGATTACAAATCACCAAGAGATAGAAAAGACCTTTTCTAAAATGGACACCCATGTACCCACCACCTATTTTAAGAAATGAATGTTAAATTACCTTTGAAGCTCCCCCACATGATTTATTTAACCAACTTCCAGTGACATTTAGGATGTTTCTTATCTTGCTATTAGAAACATTCCTGCAATGAATCTCCTCATACTATATATCTTTGCTGACATGTGCAAAATTGTCTGTAGTATAAATTTTCAGGAGTGGAATTTCTGGGCTGTGGGATATATGTATTATAAAACTTTTCAAAAAAATATTTCTATATAGGCAATAGAAAAACATAAAAAATATCAAAAGCTCATTCTCAATCTCTCTCTGACCCAGCTCTCACCTCCTTTGTCTCTCTCTCTTTCTCTCACACACACACACACACAAACATATAATAACTTTGTTATTATATATCCTTCCAGTATCTTTATGTAAATACAAACAAGTATATTTCCCTTTTCTTTACACAGAAGGTACATAATATATGCATTGATCTATAGCTTGATTTTATTCACTTAACAATATTATCTTGGAGAGCTTTCCATACCACTTTATATTCTTTCTGTTTAGCTGCAGGCATATTGGTTGATCGTGATTTATTTAACCAATCCCTGTTGATGAACACTTGGATTATTTCCAGACTTTTGCTATTTTGAACAATGCTGCAATGAATAACACGTTTATGTACATTTAAAATTATGGTGAATATTGCAATGAGAATGTACCAGTTTATGCTTCTACCAACAGTGTATAAGAATGGCTCTCCTACAACCTGACCAATATGGTATCATCAAAATTTTTATCTTTGCCATACTAAAATGTGAAAAATGGTATCTCAGTGCAGAGCAAAGATGAGTCTTCATTAAAATGTTGATTATCGGGGAACTGGCTGTAGCTCAATTGGTAGGGCTCCGGTTTACCACATGGGAGGCCCCGGGTTTGGTTCCCGGGGCCTCCTCGAGCAGGCAGACTGCCTCGAGAAGGCAAACCGCCGCAGGCAGGGCAGGCCGCTGCGTGGTGAGCTGACTCGGCGGGGTTGCCACAGCGGGGGGAGACTAGCAGACACAGAAGAACGCAAAAATGAACACAGCAAGAACAAGCAGAAAGGGGGGGATATATAATAAATAAAAAATAAATCTTAAAAAAAAAATGTTGATTATCGTTTGCCATAGTAACAGAGCAAAGAAGAAAAACTACATGATCTCCAGAAATTCCAAAAAGGCATTTAGTGAAATTCAGCATCAATTCAGATTTAAAAAGCAAGATGTTAATAAAATAGAAATTTTTGAATTTAGCATGATAACAAATACAGGTCTGAAGTCAAAAGCCAGTAGCTTAATTAAAAGTGTTCCTGGAAACATTCTTACCAGAGTCATGAGGAAGATGAGGGTGCCAGTGTTGTCATTGTTTAACATTATTCTGGATTTATTAGCCAATGCAATGAGTCAAGAGAAATAAGTATAAAAGAAGAAAGAAGGGGGGGTAAAGTTATTATTTGCAGATGATACGATTGTATACCATAATATTCTTGAGCAAACTGAAAAAAATATTGGAGACAAATAGAAAATTTAGGAAAGTTGCTGGGGGGTGTTTACAAAATATTATAAGAATCTGGAGCTTTTCTGTAAATAACAATAAGCAATTAGATAATGTAATGGAAGAAAATATCCTATTTACAACAACAACTAAAAAGATACATTACCTAGGCACAGTCCTAATAGAAAATATGTGAAATCTATATATCACCTAAATTACTACCAAAGGATGCAAAGGAAGACTTGGCTAAATGGGGAAAAAAAATACTCTCATTAAATAGAAAAATCTGTTTTAAAGATAGCAGCTGTGCCCAGATCAATCTATACATTTAATTTGATCCCAATAAAAACACCAGTAGAATTTACTGTGCACCTAGAAAGCTTGATTCTGAAGTTCATATGAAAAATAAACATGCAAGAATAGCTAGGAAAATTCTGAAACAGAAGAACAGGAAGGCATATTGGCCCTCAGATGTTAAAACAGTGTTGTGTACTGGCATGAATAGAAACACAGATCTGTGGACAGAATGAGGCACCTCAAATTAGAAATGGAAAAGAATGGGAATTTTGTACATTATATAGATGAGGCTTCAAATCTCTAGGGAAATGATAGGCTATTCAATACTAGTATTGGGACTGCTGGCTATCTGTTTAAAAAAAAAAAAGAAAATGCTGTATGCCTACCTCCCTTCCACCTAAATTCTAATGGGCCCAGGATTTAAATGTAAAATAAATCATAAAATCAATAGATAAAAAGTGAGAATATTTTTTAGAATCTTGAATGGCAAAGCCCTTTCCAATCAAGATGCAAAACATGAAGTTTGAAAGTAAGAAGACTGGGAAATAGGGCTATAAGAAAAATGTGTGTGCGGTAAAATAACCACCTGAGGGGCAGGGGAGAACCTTTGTAATACCAGAGAACCCAAGGGCTAACAGAAAAATAGACAAAGTATATGAACTGTACCTTCACAGAAAAAGAAACATAATGAATTAACAAATGAAAAGGTGCTTAACCTCGTTTTGTAAAGTAAAGCTACACTTTGACACTGTTCTTAAAACAGTGATGTATTTCACTGTCTAGCATGGTCATGAAGTGCGATGTCTTCAGCTCAGCCATGCCTCCTCTAGGGATTCACACACACAGCCTTGTACAGTACTCATCACATATGTACAGAGATTCCATTGCAACATTGTTTATAACAGCAGAAGGCTTGAAGTGGTCTAAAGCTTACATCATTTGCAGACTGTTAAGTAAATTGTGGTACTTCCACACTAAGGAATACTATGCAGCCGTAAAATTAAAGAAGATACGTCTGTGTGAAATGATCTCTAAGGTATACTGCTAAGTAAAAAAGCAAGGTGTAAAATGGAGGGGAGGATGCTTGTATATGCAGAATATTTTCTCTAAGGATAAAAGAAAAATTGGTAGCAGTGTTTGCTTCTAGGGGAGGAGGAACACTTTTCATTGTATGTCCATAACTATTTGAATTTTTACTTGTGTGTATCTTAACATTTCAATTTTAAAAATTCCCTAAGGAAAAAAGTTCAGTAAAAGTGGTATCTTATTTTAAATTTGTCTTTTTCTAATAGTAAGTCATGCTAATCTTTCGTGTTTATGCATTATTTGTATTTCCTTTTCTGTGAAAGGCCTGTTCTTGTCCTTTCCCAATTTTCTTTTGGGTTTTTACTCTTTTTTGATAGGTCAGAGCTTTTAACATATTTTAAAGATTAGCCCTTTGACCAGTTTGACCCAGTTTAGAGCACTCAAGACTAGAGGGGACTAGAAAGTTCTTCTCAACCCCTCCCTTATGGCAGAATGCATTTAGAAGGTTCTAGGCCAGGGGGATTTGCCATTGTATAATGCCCTCTAGACAAGAAGAGGCACACTTTCCCTCCAGCTGCTCTTTTACTAGTTCATATTGATTCAGTCTATTTCCTCTTTCTCTTCTGTAAAATCTAAAAAATCTCTTCTGGGACTTCAAGTCAGTCACTCATTCAGAATTTAAGAACTTACTGTGAACTAGATTGAAGATATGAAAGCATCTAAGACATTCCTGAGTATACAGCAAACACATAATCGTAGCTCAAGTGTTGCAGTGTGCCATAGTGGAGTGTGCTGTGGGAGCAGAGGGTCCTGGGGAGCCAAGAAGGCTCTCATAAAGGAGGGAAAACTAAATTAGTACCTCCATTTATTGGCCGTCCAATACAAAAGCACACATTATCTCCTTCTCGGAGTGATGATGCTGGGTCCTCTTGTTTTCCTTTCTCTCCACTCGTCACATCTCTAGGCTGGACCTTTTCTCGCTTGTAGGCTGTTACTGCTTTTACCATAAAATCAGTGGAAAGACATTGACGGGTTTTAAGTGAGGGAGTGTCACCGCCTCTCCTGCTCTTGCCCCTTTCCAGAAATCCTGCTGCCTTTTTCTACTAACTTCTCTTTCCTACTCTGGGAGAACCATTTCAAACCTTTGCTACTTTCTTCAGATTTTCACCAAATTCCCTCTTCCTCACTCTAAACTGATGACCTAGCATCACACTAAACTGAGAAAATAGCAATAATCCTATGAGAACTATCTTACCTTGCTACTACCAAATCCATGTACTTACCCCCATCTCTACCAGTAAGTGTGCGGGAAGCGTTCCTCCTCCTGCTCCCTCTGGCCCCCCTCCCCTCTACCCTGGGACTTTCCTTCTGGAGCTCTCACCACTCTCCTTCAGCATCACTTGCTTGCTGCCTGTTAGATGGTCCCCATCAGCTTATGGAAGCCCTACATCTCCCTCCACGCACCACCTCATTTCTCTCCTCACAGCCAAACCTCTCAAAAGAAGTGTTTCTAATTATTGTCTTCATATTCGTAACTCATCCTGTTGGGCTTTTGTCCCCAGCATTCCACTAAATGAGGGCTCTTACCAAGGTTAGTCGTAACCTCCTCTCTGCCATTTTTCTGTCTCCATCTCACTATTAGACCTCTCAGTAACACTTGACACAGTTGAACTCTATCCCTTTCTTAGCACCTTATTCCCTTGGCCTCTGCCACCCCATGTTCTTCTGATTTTCCTCGACCTTACTCCTCAGTCTCCTTTGCCAGTGCCTCTTCCTCCAGACCTCTAGGTGTTGACGCGTGTCCTCTAGCCACATGCTCTTCCTTAATAACCTCATCCAGTCCCATGACTTCATATACCTACAGTCTACATGTTGAAGTCCCCCGAATTTTCATTTCCAGTCCTTCCCAAGGCTCCAGGTTCCTGTATCCAACTGTCAACTTGACATCTTTATTTGATTGTATAATAGGCATCTCAGATGTAACATGCTCAAAACAGAACTCTTAAATTTATCTTTGCAATCTAGCTCTTCCCTCTGCCTTCCCCATCTCAGGGGGAGTACCACATCCATCCCACTGCTCCAGCCAAAACCTAGGAGTCTCCGTGGCTCCTGTCCTTCCCCTCCTCCTCACATCCAACCTTCTGCTATTCCTTCAGAATCTATATAACAAATCCAACCACTTCAACCATCTCTACTGCTCAAACCATAGTTTCCTAATTGGCTGTCTTATTTCAGCTCTTGCCCTTCCATGCTCAGTCCAGTCTCCAAACAGCAGCTACAGTAATTGGGGTTGTTTTTGTTTTTGTTTTTCAAGATTTATTTTTTACTTATTTATTTATCCCCCCCTTGCTGCTTGTGCTCACTGTGTCCATTTGCTATGTGTTTTTCTGTGTCTGCTTGTCTCTCTTTGTTGCGCCAGCTCACCGTGCTGCGCGGCCCAGCTTGCCTTCACCAGGAGGCCCCAGGTATTGACCCTGGGGCCTCCCATATGGTAAATGGGAGCCCAACCAATTGAGCCACAGTCACTTCCCTATAGTAATTTTTTTAAAACGTAAATCAGGTATTGCTTACCTTGTTAAAAAACCTTCCAATAGGTTCCCATTGTGATTAGAATGAAATTCAAATTCCTTGTGACCTACTAGATCCTACACCATTTGGCCCCTACCCTCTCGCCAGCCTCTTTTCATGTCACCCCTCCTCCCCCCATCCACTGAACTTCAGCCCGCTGGCCTGCACAAACCTAGTGGCAAGGGCAAAGAGAGCATTGAAGGCATTCAGCTGCTTAAGATAGTCCTGGAATAGTGAGAAGCTTGGTGTGGTTGTACATTAAGAGTCCATTTATTTTATTGTCTGAGCTGATTAATCTTGATACTGAAGTTCTGTTATATGCAGTTGGATGTCCAAAGCTGAGTTCCCCAACCAGTAGATTAGTATCCGGTTGAAAGCTAGGATTCTGGAGACCTTATCTGCTAGATTTCCAAGCATTTTCTCCAGCATGCTCTTCTCTCTGTGTTTGTAGAAGTCTCCAGCCAGGAAGGGAAGGGGCCCAGCCAACAGCTCTGCCTACCTCCCTGCTCCCCGTGTGCCCTTCCCTGTCAGCCAAGTTCACAGGCCCAGGGATCCCCTTGCCTGCCCTCAGATCCACCATGGGGAATTGAAAACTAACTTCTCAAAAAAGCTTGGGGGGCTGGCTGCAGCCCAGTTGGTAGGGTGCCGGTTTACCACATGGAAGGCCCCAGGTTCGGTTCCCGGGGCCTCCTCGAATGGGCAGACTACCTTGAGAAGGCAAGCCGCAGTGGGCAGGGCAAAGCCGCCAAGCCCCCACGAGCAGGGCAAGCTCGTGCCGCGTGATGAGCTGACTCAGCTGGTCGCCACACCAGGGACAAGCAGACGCGAAAGAACGCAAGAATGAACACAGCAAGAACAAGCAGAAGGGGGGGTGGGGGAATATGTAATAAAAATATATATAAAAAATCTTTGGAAAAAAAAAAGCTTGGTTCCCTGGTTTAGGGCAGACCTTGACATTATAACCTCTCCAAGTTAAGTCCCCTTGAGCTAACCAGGCAGTGAGTGAGGAAATGGAACCAGCTACTCTAAAAATCACAGCATAAGTGACAGTGACTCAAATGGGGAAAAGGGTATTCCTTTCTCCTTTCTGCTCAAGTTAAGGAGAAAGTCCACATCTTTTGATAGTATTTCCTTAAATCCTCTAATCCTTGCTTATATTTCTTTATAATAAAGGCAGGACCAGAGCCTTTGCAGGTAACCTTATCTAGTTAGAATTTACTAACATGATTTTATCATACTCAGTTTTACAGTCACCTTCAGTTAATTGCAGATGATACTGGTCTCCCATTTACAGTAGTGATAGAAAGTTTCCTTTATAAAGGTGTTTATATTTAAAAAGAGACAATTTAGAGAAAAATATTAAGCAAGTAATCATCCAGGTGACATCTGGATCCAGCAGAAATCATGTTGTGGTTCACAAAAGGCCAAAGCCTGGGAAATGCCTCATGAGAAACAGAGCTTTCGAGAGGGATGGGTCCTGGTGTTTGCAAGCCTGGCTACATCTTACCCAAAACAAACCCTTCCACTGAACAGCTGTCCAGGCCTGGTGCTTATCTTTATCCCTCGCTTCTCATCCCAAAGGTTTGTTTATCAAGCAAAAGTTGGTGGCCGCTGGTTCCCAGCTGTCTGTGCACACAGCAAGAAGCAAGGCAAGCAGGAAGCAGCAGATGCGGCTCTGCGCGTCTTGATCGGGGAGAATGAGAAGGCAGAGCGCATGGGCTTTACAGAGGTAACCCCAGCGGCAGGGGCCACTCTCAGAACTGTGCTCCTCTTCTCAAGGTCCCTGAAAGCACAGCCATGACAGTTAAGACATCTAATTTGGTGC
>PVKH010012441.1:0-17274 GCA_004027955.1 Chaetophractus vellerosus
CTGCCCGTGGCGGCTTTTGCCTGTCCGTGGCAGCTTTTTGCCCTGCCCACGGCGGCTCCGGCCCGCCCATGGCGGCTTGCCATTCTCAAGGCGGTCTGCCCGCTAGGAGAGGTCCCCGGGAACCGAACCCAGGGCCTCCCATGTGGTTTCCCAGCGAGCTCTTTATCCACTGAGCTATCTAGCCGGGCCCTTGATATATTTTATAATATCAAAATTATAGTTCTATATTTGGGTTATAGCAAATTCAATTAGTATGTTGCCAAAAATAGCAGTATCTAGAAGTGTATTTATAATTATTCTTGGAAGTCCCATGAGTCACCAAATATAGGACAACGAATTCAGAAGTACTATTTAGAAATAATTTTAGGAACTTTAAATTTATATTAATTTTGCATGAACTATATGTTTTGGTTTTAATCTTTACTTCACCCCTGTAAATTACATGATTTTTCTTTTTTCTTTCTATCATACAAGTTGTCAACTGTTACTCTTTTTGAAATGAGTATTTCCGTTTATTCAGTAAATAATTATAGAGAACCTCTCTGTGCACACCCACATGCATGTTCACAGGTAAATGTCTTTCCTATTCTATTTGGGGGTAATATGCATAAAAATATCCTTTATATAAATCTACCTAAAGTACTTCAGGGTGTTTTTCCTAAGAATGGGGATATTATTTATTTACAAATAGTACAGTTATCAACTTTAGTAAATTCTACATTGATATCTTTTATCTTACCTACTACTCACATTCCAATTTTGTCAGTTTAAGCAATAATAAAATTCATAGCATCTCCCTCTGCTACTATATTACTCCAATCCATCTAGAATTAGGTTGTGCACTTAGTTATATCTCCTTTAATCTGGGACATTTCCATAGTTTTTCTTTATCTTTTAAAATATTGACATTTTTGAAGAAAACAAAACCCTCCCTCCAGCCCACCTTGTAAAAATAGAACTATCCTATGAGTTTATTAGGTATTTCTTGAATTAGATACATATTTCTCATTTTTGGCATGAATACTGCTTAGTTTTATCATATCTGGAATCAAATGATGTCTATATGTCCCTTATTGAGTGGATGTTAATTTTGATCACTTGGTGAGAAGTTCATTTTTGTGTCTCAACATAGTTAGGTTACAGTCCCCGGTTATTCATTCAAACACTTATCTAGGTGTTTTTGTGAAGTTATTTTATAAATGTGATTAAAGTCCATAATCAGTTGACTTTAAGTAAGAGAGATTAGCCTAGATAATTTGAATCATTTGAAAGGCCTTAAAAGCAGAGCTGAGGATTCCCTCAAAGAGAAGAAATTCTACTTGTGGACTGCAGCTTCAGTTGGTGCTCAAGAGGTCCATCCTGTCCCCCAACTGTCTGCCATATGAATTTCAGACATGCATAACCAGGCCCAACAATTACATAAGTCAATTCCTTGTAATAAATCTCTTAATATATATGTAAACTACTGGTTCTGTTTCTCTGATTGATACCTGTTCAATATGGTTTTTTTGTACATGAAGTGGTTCTTAAGAAACAATATATTAAGTATGACTTTTCTGAATTTGTTCTATGATTTTTTTTAATTGGTTCTCTAATTTGGTTAGATTTAAAGACACTAAAAACTATTTCAAGTACTGAAGATGACACTGGTAGTCTGTGGCATGATGTGGCAATAGAGATACACAAAATATCATTTAGTACTCCTAATCAAATGCCTATAGAAGGTGAGGTTCTGGGTGGCCATGTATTTGATACCTTAGAACATTTTATAATAAGATCGATTGGTTGCTCTTAACTGCACTGGAGAAAGTGGGTAAAGAAAAGGATGAGCTCAGGAGTCAAATTTCCAGTTCAAGAACTGTATAAATGACCTGATAGTTTCTTTGTCTTCCTGGAAGAAACTCTTATCTCCTGTAGCCACAGAGCAGAGATTTCTGAAAACCAAACCCAGAACCTCATTCTGTAAGTGATTGAATTAAAACACAAATTGAATTCCTAACCTCTCAGGGTGTCTGCTGTTAAAGTTAGGGCATTGATTGAGAAGGAATGAGATCTTGAAAATTAGAAGGGGGACATATGAACAGAACCTGAAGAAGCTGGGGGCATTGAATTCCTAAATTCCATTAATCTTTGCCAGTAGAAGCAACCCTTCCACCTCTGCCTGAGAAGTTTAGTCCTCCTTTGACAGAAGAACCTGTAATGCCCTCCCGTGAGTTAGTTGCCTTGCAAGACACTATTAATTCTCTTCAGAATCTAACCCCTCCACACTTTGTTGCCTTTAGACCTATAACTAGACCCAAGACCCAGCAGAACCCAAAAAGTGAGATACAAATGTAACCTATGATGTGGTGTACTCATACCAAAAATGCATGATTTTTCCAATTTACACAATTTATGCAGACAGAAATCTGGATAATATGTGTAGGATGGATATTAAAGGTGTGGGGTAATAGTAGAAGGAATGTACAGTTGGATCAAGCTGAATTTATTGATATGGATAAATGCTTAAATCAATATTTTAGTGTGAGGATTTAGAAAGGTCTTGTTTCGGTCAGCCACAGGTGTGCCTTTTGAAATACACCAAAATTGGTTGGTCTTTATAAAGGGTATTTATTTGGGGTAGAAGCTTACAGTTACCAGGCCACAAAACATACAGTTCTTCCCATACCAAAGTCCACGTGTTGGAGCAAGATTGCTGCCGACATCTGCAAGGGCTCAGGTCTTTGGGTTCCTCTGTTCCCGGGGCTGCGTTTCTCTCCAGGCTTAGCTTCTGCTTCCACCACGAGTTCAGCTGTAGACCATGAGACTCTCTGTGTTGTGTCTCTCCACAAGGCCAGCTGTAGACTATCTGGCGATCTGGCAATCGGCTCACTCCAACATCAGAACTGCTTCTCAAATCTGCTTCTCTAATTCTCTGCTCTCAATCTGCTTCTCTCAATCTGCTTGCTCTGCTGCCTCTTGTCTAGCCTTTTATACTTGAGACCACGCCCACCAAGGGGTGGGTCTCAACGTCTCACTGACGTGGCAGTTAACACCCTACTCATAACTTAATCATGCCCAGATGAACAGATTAGTTTACAAACATAATCCAATTTGTATTTTTGGAATTCATAATTAAATCAAACTCAAACCATTACAGGTCTCTAACAGTTTGTTTGATTGGTTGGCTGAAACATGGTGTCCTACACTAAATGAAGTTGAAATGCCAGATTTGCCTTGATGTATTCCTTAGGAAGGCTTAGGGAGATTGATGTGTTAGAGTGGCTTTATCATGTAAGACCTGGTTTTGGAGGATCTAGAGGACAATTTTCTCCATAACTTATGGGAACTAAATTTGTAAGGGGAGCCCCAGCATCCTTGAAAAGCTCTGTGATTGCTCTTTTCTGTAGGTCAGAAATTTTAGGGACACCTGCTATCATCAATCTGGGAATCCTAATACAATGGGGATAGTGGAATCCTGGAGTGGCAGAGGCCAAGTGGTGTCATTTAATCAGCAAAGTCAAAGTGGGTGTGGCTACTCTGATGGACAGCAGAGCCAAAGCCTGACTCCTGAGAACTATGGCATTGACCAGTTGATTGTGGGGTACCTAGAAGTGAAATAGATGGGAAATCTACTAAATTCTTACTTGATATGTAAGCAGAAGAGTTCTAAGTCTGGTGAACAGAAATCTAATTTGAATCACCAAAACAAAATGTCACAGCCCCTCAATCAGTTCTCAGACTTGAGCCAACTTACAAACCCAGGAGCCCTTGAATAAAAGGGAGTTTGGTACCCTGCAGGAAGGACTCTGCTATACTGCCAAAACCCTATACTGTTACTCTTTCTCCCAGCCTTCTCCAAAAGGACCTACAGCCATTTACAATGGGGACTGTACATTGGGGAAAGGGAAATATACTTTTGAGGGATTATTGGGCATGGGCTCTGAACTGACACTAGTTCCTGAGGACCCAAACATCACTGCGGTCCACTAGTTACAATAGGGCCTATGGAGAGCAAGCACAGTGGAGTTTTTAGCACAGTTCAGATACCAATGGGTATCTGAACCCCTCCTATGGTGATTACCCAGTTCTGGAATCCATAATTAGAACAGACAACTGGAAGAATCCTCACACTGTGGATGGTAGTGGTTTGGAGGTATGTACCCTAGAAAAACGTTCCTAAAATCAATCCATTCCTATAGATGTGAACCCCTTGCACATAGGACCCTTTGATGAGGTTTCTTCAGTTAAGTTGTGACCCAATTCTTAATCCTAATATTGGATTCCTTTATAAGTGGAATGAAATTCAGACAGAGAGAAAAGCCTCAGGAAGCAAAAAGCTGGAAGTCAATGGAACCCAGAGAAAAGGGAGAGGGCAGGAGTCAGCTGTTCCCAGAATCCAGTTGCATTTCTGCTGCTACTGCTATTTCCATGGCTGCAGTTATGGGACTGAAGAAAGGGGGCTGTTCATTGGCTCACACTCACCTTAACTTAAAGCAACTAAAATCTTGGCAGTCTCCCTTTGTCCAGATTCCCATGGTTGATCTAAATGTCCAATCAGTTCCAAAGTTACTACATAGTTAATTCCAATCTCTTTTTCTAGATGATTCATTTTTCTGGTGGAGAGGTCATCTAAAAATCTTTCTACTCTGTGAATTTGCTGGCCCCTGAATTTTTGTAGAATTTATTTCCCACACTCTGACTCTCAAATATCTTACCAATAAGTCTAAAGGAGTTTCTACTTCTTACTTACTAGGTCTAATGAGCATAATGTCACCAATGCAATGGACCAGTGTGATCTCATGTTTGATGCAGACTATTTTATAACAGCTGACTTGGGCCAGGTTGGGCAGAGGAAACTTAATCTTCCAAAAGTTCAGGTTGGAATGCAAGGTTAGACTAGGGGATTCCTGAGGGGCCAGCATGGATGCTAGCCTTAGTTTTGGCTCTCTGGATAGCAACATTGTATATAAAGAACCACTGCCCCCCTTTTATATTGGTTTTGTTTCTTTTGTGTGTGGGTGTTTCTTGTTTTGGGGTATGACTGTGTGGGACCAGTGTGGACTCCCTCCTCAGTTTCAGTCCTCTTGGAAGCAGTGGCTTCTGGCCTCACACCAGCATCTACAGGGACTTAAAGAGCCAGTGGAATTTTTGTTGTTGGTGGTGGTGGTTTCTTTGTCTTTATTTCTTTTCTTTCTTTTCTTTTTTTTTTTTTTTGGCCTGGAAGACTGAAGATCCTTGAAGGACAAGTGTAATTGTGGATGATGGCCTCAGATTTGGTTTTGATAATTGCAGCAGCTTTCAGTTTTATATCAGCATCTACTGAGAGTCTTGGATAGGCAGTGCACCTTTGTGTGTGTGTGTGTGTTTGTGTTTTGTGTGGTTTTTTGGTTAATTTCTTTCTTTCTCTTTATTTATTTTTTCTTTCTTTTTTCCCCCTTTTTCTGATGGACTGAGGAATGGGGAAAAAATAGAATTCAACAGAAATTGTCCCAAAGGAAGCACATTCGCTAGAATTACTAATCAAAGGTCCTAGATAACTGTTTAAATAGGATCAATGAACTAAAAGAAAACATGGACAAAGAACTAAAGGGAATTAGGAAAACAATATATGAAAAAATGAGAATTTCAATATTGGATAAAGAGGGACCAAATATAAAAGCTGTAGAAAAAAAGTACAACTGTAATGAAAAATTCTGTGGAGGGGCTCAACAGTAGACTGGAGTAGGCAGGATAAAGGATCAGCAAACTTAAAGAGAAGCCAATTGAAAATATCCAGTCTGAGGAGCAGGAAAAGTAAAAAGAATGAAAAAAAAAAAAACAGAGCTGGAAGAACCTGTGGGACACCGTCAAATGAACCATATATGCATCATAAGAGTCATATAGAAGAAGAAGAGAGAGAAAAGGGGGCAGAAAAATTACTTAAAGAAATAATTGCTGAAAACTTCTCAAATCTTTTGAAAGATATGAATATGCAAATCCAAGAAACTCAATGAACTACAAGCAGGGTAAACTCAAAGAGACTAACACTGAGACACATTGTAGTTAAATTGTCAAAAACCAAAGTCAAAGAGATTATCTTGACAACAGCAAGAGAGAACAGACACATCACATATAAGGGATAGTTAATAAGTATAGACATTTGTCTATTGTGTTTGGATTATTTTACTCAGCATAATGCATTCAAGGTTCATCCATATTGTCACATGTATTAAGACTTCATTATTTTTTATGGTTGACTAATATTCCACTGTATGTATATACCACATTTTGTTTATCCAGGCATTGATTTATGGACACTTGGGTTGCTTCCATCTTTTGGCTTTTGTGAATAATGCTGCTATGAACATAAATGTGCAAATATCTGTTCAAGTCCCTGCTTTCAATTTTTTGGGGAATATAGCTAATAGGGGGATTGCTGGGTAATATGGTAATTCTATACTTAACTTTCTGAGGAACTGCCAAACTGTCTTCCACAGCAGCTTCATGATTTTACAATCCCACCAGCAGTGAATGAGTGTGCTATTTCTCCACATCCCCTCCAACATTTGTATTCTTCAGTTTTATTTTTAATAGTAGGCATTCTAGTAAGTGTGAAATGGTATCTCATTGTAGTTTTGATTTGCACTTCCCTAATAGCTAGTCATGTTGGACATCTTTTCATGTGCTTTTTGACAATTCATATTTCCTCTTTGGAGAAATGTCTATTGAAGTCTTTTGCCCATTTTAAACCTTTTAAATTGGATTGTTTATCTTTTGTTACTGAGTTGTAGGGCTTCTGATATTAAAGTCTTTATCAGATACACAGTTTCCAAATATTTTCCCCCATTGAATAGGTTGTCTTTTCACTTTTGTGATAAAGTTCTTTGATGTACAGAAGTCTTTAATTTGGATGAGCTCTCATTTATCTATTTTTTCTTTTGTTGCTTGTGCTTTGGGTGTAGTCTAAGAAACCATTGCCTAACACAAGATCTTGAAGATGCTTCTGTATGTTTTTTTTCTAGGAGTTTTATAGACCTAGTTCTTATATTTACGTTTTTGATCCAATTGAGTTAATTTTTGTATGTGGTGTGAGATAAGGGTCCTTCTTCATTTTTTTTTTTTTTTGCATATGGCTATCCAGTTCTCCAGGCACCACTTGTTGTTGAAGAAGTGATTCTTTCCCAATTGAGTGGCCTTGGCAGCCTTGTAAACAGATAATTGACCATAGATGTGAGGGTCTATTTCTGAACTCTCAATTCAATTCCTTTGGTCTACATATACATCCTTGTGTCAGTACCATGCTGTTTTGACCATTGTAGCTTTGTAATGAGATTAAAGTCAGGAAATGTGAGTCCTCTAGTTTTGTTCTTTTTCAAGATGTTTTTGTCTATTCTTGTTCCTTTACCCTTCCAAATGAAATTGATAATTGGATTTTCCATTTCTGCAAAGTAAGCTGTTGGAATCTTCATTGGGAGTATGTTGAATCTGTAAAAGGTTTTGGATAGAATTAGCATCTTAACAGTCTTTCAATCCATGAGCATGGAATGTCCTTCCATTTATTTAGATCTCCTTTTATTTCTTTTAGTAAAGTTTTGTAGTTTTCTGTGTATAAGTCCTTTACCTCCAGGTAAAATTTATTTCTAGTTACTTGATTCTTTTAGTTGATATTGTAAATGGATTTTTTTCTTGATTTCCTCCTGTGATTGCTCATTACAAGTGTATAGAAACCCTACTGATTTTTGTGTGTTGATATTTTACTCCACTGTTTTGCTGAATTTGTTTATTAGCTCTAGTATCTTTCTTGTAGTTTTTGGACTTTCTATATATAGGATCATGTCATGTGCAAATAATAGTGAAAGTTTTACTTCTTCCTTTCCAATTTGGATACATTTTATTTCTTTTTCTTGCCTAACTGCTTTGGCTAGAACTTCCAGTACAATGTTGAATAATAGTCATGGCTGTGGGCATCCTTGTCTTGTTCAAGATCTTAGAGGGAAAGTTTTCTGTCTTTCACTATTGAGTATGATGTTAGCTGTGGGTTTTTCATTATGCCCTTTATAGACCTCTCTTGATAGAAAAATAATAGGAAGATATTTGTGTCCTATGTGATTGCTTACCTAAGGGTCACTTTAGCAGAGGAGAATTTTAATAATCAACTGGCTAAAATGATCAGTTTTGTGAATATCAGTCATCTATAGTTCCCAACCACTCCTGTCATTCTACATTTGACTTATGAACAAGGTGGCATTGGTGGAAGGGATAGAGTTTAGGCATAAGCCAGCAGCATGGATTTCCACTCACCAAATTCAACCAGACTATAGCCATTGCAGAACACACTATCTGTCAGCAGCCAAGACCAAGGCTAAGTCCCCGAAATGCTGCCATTCCTCAAGGTGATCAGCCTGCTACCTTGTGGCATATTGATTACATTGAACCACTTCCATGGTTTGCGTTTCCAAGGCCTTTGTTCTTACTGGAAGAGACACTTAATCTGTATATGGCTTTGCCTCGCTTGTATGCAGGGGTTCTGCCTAAACTACCATCTGTGAACTTACAGAATGTCTTATTCACTAACATGTTGTTTTACACAACATTGCTTCTGATAAAGGAAATCATTTAAGAGCAAATGAAGTGCGATAATGGGTTTTTGTTCATGGAATTCCTTGGTATCACCAGAGTACCATCATTCTGAAGCAGCTGGCTTGTTAGAATGGTAGGTGGTATTGCCTTCTGAAGATTCAGTTTTATAGGGCCCCGTAGGTGGCAATGCCTTGTGGCACTGGAGCAATGTCCTCTAGGATGTTTCTATTATTTAAATCAGCATCTGATACATAATGCTGTTTTTCCCACAGCCAGGGTTCACTGGTACAGGAACCAAGAAATGGAAATATGAGTGGCTCCATATACTAATACCCCTAGTGATACCCTAGCAAAATTTTTGATTCGTGTCCCCATGATCTTATGCTCTGCTGGTCTAGAGGCCTTAGGTCCAAAGGGAGGACTGTTTCCACACGGAGACACAACAATGATTGTGGAAAATGACATCACTACCCAGCCACTTTGGGGTCCTTGTGCCTCTTAATCAACAGGCAAAAAAAAGTGGGTTACTGTAGTATCTGGGTAATTGATCCTGGTCACCAAGGGGAAATTGGATTACTATTACACAATAGAGGTAAGGAAGAGTACGTCTGGAATATAGGAGATCACTTAGGGCATCTCTTAGTACTTCCTTGACCCATGATTAAAGTCAATGGAAAACTACTACAATCCAATTCAGGTAGGAATACTAATGGCCCAGACCTTCAGGAATGAAGGCTTGGTCCTCTCTACCAGGCAAACAACCATGTTCAGCTTCAGTGCTTGCTGAGAGCAAAGGGAAAATGGAATGGTTGGTGGAAAAGTTAGTTATAAATATCAGCTATGATCAGGTGACCAGTTGTAGACATAAGGACTATAATATCTATAACAAAATTTTTCCTTATTTTGTTAAGAATGCATTTGTACGTATATTAAATAATTTCGTTCTCTCTATCATCCCTTTTAATCTAACACTTTTTATTAATAACAGTTATTTTTACTCTTCAGGTATTTAAGTTATAGAATATTAAAGGAGAATAGTGAACATCAACCAAAGACTCTTTTGGGGAAAGGGTTAGAAAGTTTTTGTTAGCATGTTTTTTATGTAGCCTATTTGTATTCTGTTAGGTGAAATTATGACTTTGTTATTGTTTTTATTTGGAGAGTAAGTGTGATTTAAGGAGTTGTTGATGGGTGCCAAGTTGACAAGGTATGGAATTGGTGGTCAGTTTTGTATGTTAATTTGGCTAAGCTATAGTTCCCAGTTATTCTATCAAATAGCAATCTAAGTATAGCTAGAAAGGTATTTTGTCCACAAAAGTCCATAATTGGTTGACTTTAAGTAAGGGATATTATCCTACATAATGTGGCTGGGCTTGATTGAGTCCAGGGCTTAAGAACAAAGCAAAGAATAAGTTGTGTCTGTGGACATCAGTTTCAGTTGATACCCAAGAGTTTTAGTCTGCCCTTCCAGACCACCTGCTCTATGACTTTCAGACTTGCTTAGCTAGTATTTACAATTGCATAAGCCAATTACTTATAATAAATTCCACAATATATATATCTTACTGATTCTGACATATATTCTGACTCATTGTGCAACTCTGGGTAAGTCCCATCTTTGGGCATCAGTGTTTCTGCCTGTGAAATGGGCTGATTGGACTCCCAGGGAGTGACATGATATGCCATGATAGGATGGAAACAGGATTTTGTGTGTGTGTGTGTGTGTGTGTGTGTGTGAGAGAGAGAGAGAGAGAGAGAGAGAGAGAGTTTGGGGGATGGTCTAGAACTGGGGTGAGGATGTAACAAATACCAAAAAAATGTACAAACTGCTTTGAAATTGAACAATGTGCAGAGACCAGAATAATTTTGAGTTGTATGATAGAAAAAAGCCTGCCCTGAATAGATTATTAGTAGAAGTATGGATGTTGATGATTATGTTAATAAGGACTCCAAAAGAGGTGAGGTGTATGGTAAAGAAAAAAAAACAACCTATATCATTTTAGAAAATACCTAAATAATAAACAGACTGTTGATAAAATTATGGATTTTAAAGCCATGCTCATGAGGGTTCAAAAGGAAATGGGTACATGTTATTAGAAACTGAAGGAAAGTATATCATTGTTATCTACTGGAAGAAAGCTATGGAAATTGTGTCTTATGGTTATGGAGAAAGTAGAACTTGTAAGTGATGAGCTTGAATATTAGCTGAGATGATTTCCAAGTTAAGTGTTACAGGTGTGGTCTGGTTTCTTCTTGCTGTTTATAGTAAAAAGTGTAAGTAAAGAGGCAAGAACTGTTAAGCAAAAAAGAACCAGGACTTGATATGGGAAACTTAAGTGTATGATTCATGACTCTCCCCATACATCTAAGCAGAAGATAGGAGAAGAGATGTGATCATCCAGGAAGGATTTGTAGAGGAGTCATTTGTCTAATGGAATGAATCACTGTGACATGAACAGGAAAGTCACAATGATCTTGAGAATATCATTCTAGCAGAAACACTGCCAGCTTGGACTGAAAGGATACAAAATGAAAGGCTTTCAGAACCCCAAAATTCTACAGGCTGGTAAAATTATTCAACAGAAAACCTCTTCATTAAAAATAAAGGATGACTCTAAGGTAGAGTCACAAGCCCATAGGGTGGAACCATGAACCATAGAGGAATATTCCCAGGCCTTGAAACCCATGGAACTGATTGGTACAGGAGACTCCTTTTTCCTTCCAATTTATCTCATTTTGAATGGAAATGGCTATAACTGTTTTCCTATGGATGCTTTACCATTGTATTTCAGAAGGAGATAACTTGTGTTTTAGTGTCTTAGGTCCACAGAGAGAAAATTTTTGCCTCAGGATAGGTTATACCTAGAGTCTTATCTATAACTAATTTAGATGATTTAGATGAGATTTTGAACTTCAGTTGATATGGAAAAGGGTTGGGAATTTTGGGAACCTTGAAATGGGATGAATATATTTTGCAAATGAGACAGATGTCGAACTTTGGGAGCTAGAGGGTGGACTGTGGTAGACTGAAAAATGGACCCCAAAGATGACCACCTCTTAATCTACAGAATTTGTGAATGTTACCTTCATGGCTAAAGGGATTGTGCTGATGTGATTAAGTTAAGGATTTTGAAGTGGGGGGATTTTCCTGAATTATTTTAGTGGGCCAAATGTTATCACAAGTGTCCTTATAAAGGAAAGCAGGAGGCTGGAAATTCAGAGTCAGAGAAAGTGCTGTACCAATGGAAGGAGAGATTACTGTGGTTTAGAGCCATAAATCAGGGAATGAGAGCAGCCTTTAGAAGCTGGAAAAAGCAAGGAAATCGATTCTCCTCTAGAGCCTTTAAAAGGAATGCAGATTTCTGACCCAAAATGAACATACCAATCAACCGCCCAAATTTCCTTAGGCCACTTTGTAATCCCTCCCTCCTGTCCCCTACCCCTCAACTTTCCTGATTCCCTAGCCAACCATTGATCTGCTTTCTGTCACAGATTAGTCTTCTTTCTGTCATAGATTAGTTTGCATTTATTTCCTAAATTTTTAGACAATGGATTTGAGATTCATTCACTTTGTTGCATGTATCAATAGGTGTGTTTTCTTCTGAATAATATTCCAAGGTGTGGATATACTATACTTTGTTTATCAATTAATCTCTTGATGGATATTTGGGTTGTTTATAGGTTATGGCTATTAAAAATAAAGTGGCTCTGAACATCTGTGTCAAGTCTTTTTATGTACCTAAATTTCTTTTTCTCTTAGGTAAATTTCTAGGAGTGGAATGGCTGGATCATATGGTTTATTTAAATTTAACTTTTAAATAAACTTGTAAACTGTTTTTCAAAGTGGTTGTACCATTTTACAATCCCACCAGAATTATATGAGAGTTTCTGTTCTTACATATCCTTGCCAACACTTGGTGTGGTCAGTCACTTAATTTTTTTAGCAATTCTAATAGGGGTGTAGTTGTATGTGGTTGTGATTTTTAATTTGCATTTATTTTTTAAATGTGTTTGCTGTGTTATTTATGAGGTAGATAAAACAGATTTTGTGGATCCTAATCCAATAGGACTGGTGTCCCTGTAAAAAGCAAGGATTTGGACAGAGGCAGACAGACAGACAGAGAAGACAGCCAAAGGATGGAGGCAGAGATTAAGTTGTGCCATGAGCCAAAGAATATCATGGATTGTCAGCAAGCCACCACCAGAATCCTACAGAATCAGAGGAAGTGTGGCCTTGGCTCAGAGCTCCCAAAGTCCAGGTAGAGTCTCGTAGAAAAAAAATAATTCATAGCAAACAAGGCAGATACAACACTCCATATTTTTCTTAACTCTGTAGTTTTCAAGGAGATCACTGAAAGGACAGACTCCAAAGTCGTTTTTCCAGGAATGCATGAGTCAACCTAGGCCCTTTCCCCAAAATTAGATTGGTTATTCCAGCAATATTAACACAGGTTTCATTCTGAAGACTGAGTCAGGGCCCAAACAAAACTAGGTAGGACAATGGGACATGCCTTGCTCTGGCTGTTATCTAGTTAGAACTGTATGACCGCAGAGAGTCCCAAATCCTCCCAGACAGGCAAGGCAGCACCATGGTGGGGCAATTCTTACTTCAGCTGTATTGCTCCAGGCATAGCTTGCTGCACACATCTGGGTGAATTTAGGATTGTTCACATGCAGATAAGATGAGCTTAAACTGGCTTTGCTCCGAATGAGATGAAGTTTACTTGTAATAGATGGTGTTAGAATTTTTCTTTGTTTTGCTTCTGACCCCTCACCACAAAGCAATGTGAAAAGATACTCTGCTTGGCTCTGCCGTACCACATGCAACTAACAAATTAATCAGAAGAATTATTCTTGAGCTGTTTCCTTCCTGGCCCTTTATCCCATGCCTGGCTAGGTTCCTTGCTGATCTTTCATTAGAGTTGATGAGTCCAGGGTGGGAAGGTGCTCTCCTTTTGTTCTTGAGAGAATTTCATCTCAGTCATCTCACCCTTTCAATCACTGCTAATAGCTTTTCTGGCACAAATTCAAAGTAGGCGCAGTTAGGGACACAGGAAATATTTTACATTAACTGGATTATTTGAAATTTCTAGCTCTGCAATGTTGATCCAAACAAATGGATGGTGTCAGGAAAGATAGCTTGTTTTACTCAGAGCCTGCAAAGAAATTGTTCCTGCGATGCTAAGCTATGTTGAATCCTGGCTAGCAGTCCACTGGATATTGTGCTTTAGAAGCTTATTGTTCAGGCGGTGGAAATGGCAATTGTGTGATGTGTTTGCTGTGTGGCAAGTGTAATGCTTTATTGATGATTGATTACAAAGGATGAAAATGAAAAAAAGGAAACATCTGTAAAAGTATGGCTTGAGGACTCCTCTTGGATATAACATATTAAACCTAACTGCTTCATTGCTGGGTTCTTGTAGATTTCCTGCAGTATATTCAGAGAGGTTTATGTTTTTCATGAATACTGTAAAGACTGAGAATATATATATATAGTTTGAAACTTCCAACATATCCCAATTTGAGGAGCTTACCTCCTACCACTGCCAGATACCTGAGAGCAAAGAACATATCTGGGATTAACAGGAGTCTGGGGTCAATCTGATTTGTGATTGGTGTGAAGGCACGGAGCACAAAAACATGCTGAAATAAGCCCAAGGATGGGCCCTTTGTCTAGATGGAGTATAACATGATGGTTAATAGGATAGAACTTTGGAGACCTGGCTTCACATCTGTGTATATTTGGGCAGATCACTCAGTAATTCTGAGACCCAATTTCCTCAATCAGCAGAATTGGGGAAATAATATCAATATGTCAGATGGAGAGACCAGTTCTAAGCCCGGATAACTTTCCACCCTTCCCCAAAATGTCTTGCTCATGTGGCAGGAAATTTAAGGTTTATACATTAGAATCTAGAAGACCAAATTGTGTCCAAGGCGAGTGTTTTGGGCAACCCTCAGCCCTTCCCTTTCCTCTTGCTCTTACTTTCCTTCCCTTCTTATCTTTATCTTGCTTTGAACTCTTGGTGCAAGGCCTCTGACTCTCTTTCCACCTCTGACTCCTCCTGCTTTGGTGTTTTTATGTGCTCTTCCAAGGGCCTGCACCTTCTTCTGAAGGCTTAAGTTTGGTTCATTGATTTGGCCTTAGCCGGGAAATTTCCATCCTAATCTGTCACAGTCAACCCTAGCTCTAACCCCTCGCCTGGTCAGGCCAGCCCTGGTACTCTGCTAGGTGCTGGAGAAGTTAAAGCCCTGAGAATAAAATATGAAGACCAAGTGTGGTCTAGTCAATTGGGCATTATTAAAAATAAATTACCTTTATGTGAAAATAATATAAATTATCTTACCCCTATATGATTTGAATAAAAACTATGGGTTCAAGATTTCGAGAAATGTAGATATTTGGTAAGAATTGTTCCTTTGCTAATGAACTCACTTGCTATCAATCTCTAATGTGCTTAATTTAACTTTTCTCTTTGTTTTATCAAAAGCTTTAATAGTCTTCCACTAAAGTAGATACAACACTCAACTCCCTCCAGTTCCAGAACTTCCTCTTCTCATGATCTTGGACAAGTCTCTGTGCCTGAGTTTCCTCATCTGGGTATAATTGGAGTATCTTCTTAGTAGGGTTGCTCTTAGAATAAAGTGAGATGATGCATGTATGAGGCTAAAAACAGTGCCTGCTAAAGAATGTTATTTCTATTTACCTAAACTTAAATATTATTTCCTCAAATTAGAACTAAAATTTCCATTTCCATAATTTATGTGGTAAAGTACATTGAAAGATTCCACATTTGGTCCTTTGTGTTCACTCTGTGCTGGGGATGGGGGGGTACCGGGCCCCACTGTGGCAATCTGTGTCTTAGTTTTAGCCCTTGGAGGGAAGAGGGAAGGAAAGAGAATATATTTAGTGCCTCAGCACTGCGTTAGGCCATAAATCAAATCCTCTAATTCCAAACAGTCCAGTGAACGTGGCCTTCATTTCCTAATTACGTAAGTGGAAGAACCAAGGGAAAATCTGGCTTTGATCCAGGTCTTTTGGATTCCAGAATCCAAGCTCTTTCTCCTGCCTCTAATCTTGTGACTGCTGACTTAATATTTTGACTTCTGACCAAAGTAGAAAAACATGCAGAACAAGCCTGCTGGCTTTCATCTTTGGGGTCGTTTTCCATCAAGTTGGAGATTTTATGACAGCCACATTGCTGTTGTGCACAGTTCTAGCTCAGTCTAAGTTAGGGACACACACCCGAATAAATTCCTTATTGCCTCTGAGAAGTTATGTTTTTAAATTAAGGATTTACAATTTTCCCAAAGACCTTGGCATCAAATATTCTTTATCAAAGAGACCAAACCATTTGCTAAGTGTTTTCCTATAGAGGGAAATAAGAACAGATTCACTTGAGATGTAGGTACCAGTGGCTTGGGACCTTACTCAAGAGTTGCTGAAGGCAAATTAAGAATGAAAAAAAAAATTAATTGGGGCCTGGCCCTGAATTTGCGTTATCTTTTTGATATAGAAATGCAGTTGTTATAACTTGATAATAATACTTATATAACTTTAACACCCTGAATCAAAGTATCCATTCTTTTCCAGGTTTTAGGCCTCTAGTTTTTGAGATTTTTGTTGTCCCCATGAGAATAAGAGAGCTATTCTATATTCCTATGAAAATGAAATCCTTATATTCATTTTTTAATGACTCAGTTTTTCTGGATTACATGCATGTTTGCTTTAATTTAGGAAGTAGACAATGCAGTAATGTTTCTGTTTGTTCTCAATAACTTTTTTTTTCAACTGAAGAGAAATGATAGCTATCTTATGCAACCAACTCTAATAGAATACAGTGATCTTACATTACATTGACTGATCTTACATTGTTTTCTGTCACCTATGCTTGGTAGATATTTGGAGGCATGAACAACATAACGCTTGGATAACTGGATGCCCATGTTAACATTTTCCTTTGGTTTTCTTGATAGAAAATCCATTTAATCAAGAGTCTCGATTTCGATCTAAAAATCAATAATGGAATACTTTGTCTACTTATAATCTGAATAAAGAATATCTTGAGTGAAGGAATAGTTTTATTTTCCCTTGACAAGGTCACTGGAAGTCAGTGGTGGAGATGGAAAGCATTTTGGCTTTTGATCGGGGGACATCTGAGTTTGAATTCAGCTCTGCTTATTTGGGCAAATTAACACTTCTATGAGTTTCTTTTTACTAATGTGTAATAGAGAGTAACAATGTGTACCTCATAAGAATTTAACCAAAGTGAATTAAGATAATCCAAGGTAAAGTGTGGAACTGAATTTCTGGCTCTTAGTGCTCATTAAACATTAAGCTTCTTCTCTTTTGCTAAATTAATCTTATGAGCTAGAATAAACTCTTGATCTCTCTGCCCCTTTTTTACTTATTCTTCTTGGTAGAAGAGTGACTTTTCTGCTTGGTGAGTTTAGGACAAGGGACTGAGCATGCTGCCCTCAGTTTCTTCTTCTCTCTTTGGGAGGACCTGCCAGCAGGAACAGTTGGTCTGCCTTCCTTCTTTGCCAGCAGTTTGGGGGCATACTTTTAATTCAGCACATTGTGGCTGAACATCTAAGCCACTCCTTCTATTCCAAGTTTGATCAATAATAAACCTACTATTTTGATCTCCTCTGTCTAACATTTATGTATACCTTTTATTTTATTTTATTTTATTTATTTTTTAAAAGATTTATTTATTTATTTTTAAAAAT
>PVKH010012442.1:0-17271 GCA_004027955.1 Chaetophractus vellerosus
GGCCTTTCGGGTCCCACGCCTTGAGGGGCGAGATCGGGACTGGGTTAAAATCATTCCTTGACCCCGGGTCCCCCGAGAATCCATGTATTTAGTTTATAATACAGAGTTTCGATTATAAAGTATTTGGAAAGAGTGGGACGGACAAGAACTAGACCCTGTTATATTTTATTTACATTGCATTAAAATAAATCCAAAAGTGTCAAAATCGACGCGGGTTTTTAAGAATGGTTTTATGCCTAAAAATGAGATGGAAACCAGTCATTGGTTTTTGCAGATTAAAGTACTGATGTGAGTAAAATAGTCAGAAAACTATTAGCTAAACCTTTTCACCTTGGAGAGAACTTTGCTGACTTAGTTTTAAATGGAAAGAAACGATGCAACAAGAAAATTAGGTGCAACTATCAACAGTATTCTCACGCTTTTTGCATATCACAACACCTCGCTAACCTTGAATGCACCCTAAAATGCAGGCATAAGCAAAGGAGACTCCTGAACAACAAGGATAGTTGATTTAAAGACCATCACTAAAAGTCACAAAGCTGGTTACTCTAATTTCAGACAGAGTTCTAGCAAATCCACTAACTGGTTTCCACACCCTTAGGAATTATGGGCTGACAAAGAGGAACAAGAGATTCCCGAAACATTTATTTAATGCCTACTAGATGTCTGTGCCTGGGCTAGGTGCCGAAGGTATGCAGGTGAATAAAGTCTTTTACTTAAAGGAGCTGATCACCTAAACAGATGCATAAACAGAAACATAAGTAACTGCAATAAGTAATAACCTAAAAGCTACACAAAATTAATCCATGTTAATGTGGACCAAGAGAAATAGGGAAGTTTCATTCTCTACCTAGGCACAGTTATCAGCCCAAATGCCACTTATTGTATACCACCCATATTATGAATATAGATTCTTACCCAAGACCTGTCACCTAAAAAAAACATTAGAAATAATGTCTGAAAAAAAAAAAAAAAAGGCTCTTCACAGAGCTTCTTTGAGAAATTACTGGGGCACGGAAGTACAAGGTGAACCTTGGACATCTTATTGTGCCAAAAAGCAAAGACAAACAGGGACTGTCAAAAACACAAGCGCTGGCTTGAAACTGCTCTCTTTGTGCAAATGGGGAACAATTTGAGCACCAAAAAGAATGACAACTGTAATTACTGTAACACAATGAATACATAAAATCCATGAGTCCTTATTGATACTCCAAAAAAAAGGAAAAAGAGGAAAAACTAATAGGCTACCAGGGGAGTGACTATTCTACCAACTACTTAATCTCCTTATTCTGAAAATTGGTGATTAAAGGGAAAGCGTTAAGCATTCACCCTGCCTTTTTAGAAGGAGTGACATTTGATGAGGAAAAGCTGGTTTTTATAGAAGAATGTCAGATGATAAATGCGGGAGACCGAAAAGATTAGAAAATTACCATTTTCCCAGGCAACTGGGAATTAATTCATGCAAAGATTATCTATGGATGCTAAAACCATTATGTTTTCCCCATTAAGTGAAAGGCTAATCAGAACAAGACATTTATAAGTTGCCAAAATGTTGCCTAACAAAGTTCTTGCTAAGTGCTGAGAGAAGAAATCTTTATAAAGGATGAAAACCCTGGTTGACAATAAACAAGTGATCAAACAGCATTAATAATGATGGAAAACAAAAAATAATGATGGGACAACCTGAACCTCTTATGAGAGGTATACCACTCCCTTTGAAGCAGTCTCAAAAGTGTTTAACCCAAAGCTGATCAAGGCATAAAATAACATGTTTACCAAAAATACAGGGACTAGAGGAACAAGTGAAATAACATCAAGAGGAAATAAGCAGAGAAATCCAGAATGTGATACATTCTATAAAATTATTGGCCTAGGAGGGCAAATGTGGCTCAAATGGTTGGGCATCTGTCTCCCATATAGAGGGACCTGGGTTCGATCCCTGGGACCTCCCAGTAAAAATAAAGAAGAAAAATATAGAAGGTATGCGGGCCACCAGGCCCTGCAAGCAAGTGAGCCCCATACACCACGCACATGGGTGCTCCGGCAGGCCTTGTGAGCGGGTGCGCCACCAGGCCCCGCCAAGCCACAGCAAGATAATGACATAACAGGAGAGTGACACAGGGGAGAGCCAAGATGAGACACACCGAAAAACCAGGAACTAAGTTGGCACAGGTGGTAGGCCGCCTCTCTCCCACATTGGAGGCTCCCAGGATCGAATCCCAGTGAAGACAGGAGAAGGATGAGAAGAGAGGGCAGGAAACAGACACAGAGAATTGCCCAGTGAATGGACACAAAAACAGCAAAAACGGGGTGGGGTGGGGGTAAAATTGGATAAAAAGTAAAATTAAAAATCTAAAATGCATATATGTATGTATATTGGCCTAAACTCTTCCAAAAGTCAGTGCTGTGGGAGGGAAATGTGAGGAATTGTTTTAAAATAAAAAGAGGGCCCCCATCAAGATGGCAGAGTGAGACACTGACACTCCAGGGCTCTGTTCCCCCACAGAAGCTTTGAACAACAAGCACAAGAGATAGAAACATCTTTCTCAACGTTCCACAAAACAATAAATAAGAGATTACAGTAACAGAGTGAGTGCTGAAACAAGAAAAAGGAAAATGGCAGGGTCTGCTGGGACTCATGCTGGGCCCCTACCCATCCCTTACTGGCTCAGAGCAGGAACAGGAATGCACTCCTTGTGCAAGTTCCTAGGCACTGTTCTGGAGGGCGCAGGGTAATCTTTGTGCACACACTGGGGCATGTATGTCTGTGCCAGTCCAGCTGGGAACAGTCAGCAGAACTGAACCAGGATACGTATCACAGGCTTGCAGTGCCAGAACTTGCCCTGCACTTAGAAGTGGCACAAGGAACACTGTAGAAGAGCAGACAAATCACAGCTGCCTGGGACAAAGGAGCACTAGCTGTGGGACCTACAGTACAGCACCTGGTACTGAGGGAACACTTTCCTAGGGAAATGAGGACATTCATATCCTTGTAAACTGGGGAATTCCTAGATCCATGTGCACAACCCAGAACAAAATGCATGTGAAGAAGAGACTGGGGGTCTCTACACTTTTGTCTCAGGTTGTTCCTAAACTTATTGTATGGCTAAGCTCTGAAAGATAGCACCTACACAGGCCAATCTGCAAAGACTGGGAAAGGTGTGTGTGTGTGTGTGTGTGTTGTTGTTGTTGTTGTTGTTCTTAGATCCTGACATTAAAGGAAATATCTGTCATAACACTACTGGATACAGACTTAAGGAACACATGCCTCAGTGTCTAAGTTCAAGTGAAAACACATTAAAATATCAAAACACCTAAGTCGCAACCAAAAACTACAAAACATACAAAGAAACAGGAAGTGATGGCCTATGCAAAGGAGATTAAATCATAAGAAACACCAGACCTTGATCATACCAACAAAGACTTTTTAAAAATGGTCCTAAATATGCTTAAAAAACTAATAGAAAACATGGACAAACAACTAAAGGACATTGGGAAAATGACAGGTGAAATCAAAGATAATATTAATGCAGAGATAGAAATTATTAAAAGGACCCAAATAGCTAACGACCACAGAAACAGACATTTTCAAATTCACTTTTGGAAGAGAGACACGCAGAGCTGGCATTTTACCCTGCCATGTGATAGACAACTCCAGGATCGTCCACAGCTGCAGAAAGAGAGAAAGCCTGAGAGGCTGAGAGAGAGGCTAGAGGCTGGAATCAGCAGAGCAGCAGAAGCTGAAGCAGCGAGGCCAGGAGGATAAAGAAAGAAATTAGCTATGTGCCTGATCACCCACAGCTGAGCTCAGGGAGAAGTGAGCCAGGAGAAGAAGCCAGAGACCAGCAGCCATTTCGCCTTGCCATGTGGCAGTAGCCCAGAACAGTATCTTTTTATGATCCTTGATTTTGACATTGTCACAGTCTTGGAACTGAAAGATTTTACTCTAATAAATTCTCATTAAAAAGCCCCCCCCCCCCAAAAAAAAATTCCCTAGAGGGGCTCAACAGCAGATTGAAGCTAGCAGAAGAAAGAATCAGTGAATTTGAAGATGAGACCATTAAAATCAGTCTGAGGAGTAGCAAAAAGAAAAAAAAGAAGAAAAGTGAACAGATCCTGAAAGACCTATGAGACACCATCAAACATGCTCATATACACATTATGGAAGCCCCAGAAAGATAAGAGGAGTAAGGGGCAGAAAGAATATCCAAAGAAATAATGACTAAAACCTCCCAAATTTAATGAATGTCACAAATATACACATTCAAGATACTCAACAAATTTCAAACAGGATGAACTAGATAGACCCACACCATGTAATATTATAATCAAATTGTCAAATGTCAAAAATAAAAAGAGGATTCTAAAAACCACAAGAGAGAAGCAATGTGCCACATACAAGGGAGCCTCAATAAGAGTGTCAATTTCTCAGTGGAAACCATGGAGGCAAGAAAGCAGTGCATGACAATGTTTTAAAGTGCTGAAAGAAAGCAATCACCAACCAAGAAGTCTATATTTGGCAAAACTGTCTTTCAAAAATGGGGAAGAGATTAAGATATTAACAGAATTAAGCGATAGCTAAGGGAATCCATCACCACTAGACTGGTCCTACAAGAAAATGCTAAAGGGTGTTCTGTAGGTTGAATGGGAAGGCTCTAGATAATAGACTGAAGCTACATGAAGAAATAAATATCTCCAATCAAGGTAATGCCATGGGTATGGTGGTTTGCCGCTGTATGTAGCCCAGAAAAACATTTTCTTAAATCTAATCCATTCCTGAGGGGGTAAACCCATTGTAAGTAGGACATTTTCATAAGGTTGCTTCAGTTGGTATGCCCCACCTCAGTCAGGATGGGTCTTAATCCTATTAGGGAGTCCTTTATAAACAGAATGAATTCAGAGAGAGAAAGAGAAAGCCCCAGGAAGTAGAAGCTGAAATGGAACCCAGAAGAGAAGGAAGAACCAGGAGATGCCACCATGTGTCTTGCTGCATTAGTCTGCCAAAGGAGTGCCGATGCAAAGTACTGGAAATCTGTTGGATTTTATAAAGGGTATTTATTTGGGGTAAAATCTTACAGTCCCAAGGCCATGGAAATTCTAACTCAAGGCACCATAAGAGGTACTTTCTCAACAAAGTCAGCTGCTGTGTGTTGAAGCAGGATGGTAAGTGATCTCTGCCTGGTCTTGAGGCTTCATGCTCAAATGATCCTTTCGTCCTCTCTCTCCTGGCATAGGGCTTATTTCTTTCTGGACCTTCTATATTAGTCTCAGCTGTTCTGCTTTCTTCCTGAGGTCCGCTGTAAACTATCAGGCAAATGGCTCATCTCTCCCTGGGGCGTCAGCTGTTTGAGCCTTCTCCTTTCTGTCACATGGCAGGATCAAAAATGACAGAGCTCTCTCTTCCAGTGTGTCTTTGTGGGTGTCTGTTTATATCAGACCTAGCAAGGGGCCAGGGACTCAACCTGAGTCACGTCTTACTGATGTAGTCAAATCAAAAAAGCCATACAAGCAATCCTAACAAGTAATCTAATCAAAGACCCCGCAACTGGATTTAATACAATCAAAGGGCATCATACCCAGAGGAATAGATTAGTTTACAAAAATAATCTTTCTCTTTTGGGGATTTATAAAATAATCTCAAGCTGTCACACTTGCCATGTGGCAGAAGAGCCAAGGATCGCCAGCAGCTGGTTTTCAGATGAAAGCATTGCCTTGATGATGCCTTGATTTGGACCTTTTCCTGGCCTCAAAACCATGAGCAAATAAATTCCCATTATTTAAGCCAAACCATTTCATGGTATTTGCCTACACAGCTAGGAAACTAAAACAATGGGTATATAATAACAGAGTACTATTATACTTTGGTCTGTAATCACACCTTTTGCTTCCAAAGAGGTTTAAAGGCAATTAATAAAATGTTATGAGAAATCAATGGACTCATAGAATATAAATATATAATTTATGACTACATAAAAGTGGGAGAAGGAAAGGTATAGGAACTTAGTTTGTGTATGTTATTGAAGTTAAGTTATCAAACAAAATGAGATTGTTATAGATTTAGGATGTTAGATTTAAGCTCCTGGTAATGCTTAGAAAATACCAGAAAATATGCAAGAAAGACATGAAAGGGATTCTAAAAGTTTCACTACAAAAGATCAACTAAATACAAAAATAGGCAATAATGGAATAATTGAGGGACAAAAGTGGTGTAAGACTTAGAAAAACTAAAGAGTAAAATGGCAGAAGAAAGTCCTGAATTATCAGTAGTTACTTTAAATGTAAATAGATTAAATCTCCAGTCAAAAGGCAGATATAGGCAAAAGGGATAAGAAGCATGACCTAACTATATGCTGTTTACAAGCAACTGACAAATTCAAACATACAAATGGGTTGAAAATGAAAGGATGAAAAATTAAATTCCATGCAAATATTAACCAAAGGAAAGCAGGGGTGGCTATACTGATATAAGATAAAATGAATTTTAGATCAAAAACTGTTAAAAGGGATATAAAAGAGGACAATATATTCATTAAAGGGTAAATTCACCAAGAAGTTATAACAATTATAAACACATATCCGTCTCACAACAGAACATCAAAATACATGAAGCAAACATTGAGAGATTTGAAGGGAGAAATAGACAGTTTCACATTAATAGTAGGAGAATTCAATATACCACTTTCGTTAATGGATAGAACATCTAAACAAGACCGATAAGGTATAGAGGATTTGAACAATACTATAAACCAACTAGACCTAGGTATTAGCCAGCCAAAGGGGTGCTGATGCAAAATACCAGAAATCAGTTGGTTTTTATAAAGAGTATTTATTAGGGTAAAGCTTACAGTTACCAGGCCATAAAGCACAAGTTACCTCCTTCAACAAAGCTTATTGCTATGTGTTGGAGCAAGATGGCTACCAAATCTGAAAGGGTTCAGGTTTCCTGGGTTCCTCTCTTCCTGGGGCTTGCCCCTCTCCAGGCTCGATTGCTCTGGTAGCTCCACAAGGCCAGTTGTAGACTATTAGGCCAATGGCTTGTTTCTCTTCCCCTGGCCTTCTCTCTTTCCTCATGACCAAGCTCCTCTGTGTGCTTACTTCCCAGGGCTCCAGCTCAAGACTCCACATCAAAACTCCAAATTCTGTCCTGGCCCAAACAAAGCCCTAATCATAATTTAATCACACCCAGAGGAACAGACCAGTTTACAAACATAATCCCATATTACTTTTTTGAATTCATCAAATAATATCAAACTGCTACAATCTGGTAGACATACATAGAGCAATTCACTCCCAAACAGCAGAGTACACATTCATTTCTAGTGCACATAGATCATTCTCTAGGTTAGACCATATATTAGGTCACAAAACAAATCTAAATAAATTTTAAAATACTGAAGTCATACAAAGTATCTTCTCCAACTTCAATGAAATGAAGCTAAAAATCAATAAAAGAGAAAAATTGGAAAACTTACAAATATGTGGAAATTAAACAACACATTACTAAGCAGCCAAGGAGTCAAAGAAAAAAATCACGAGGAAAAATGGGAAATGTCTTGAGGTGAATGAAAGCTAAAACACAACATACCAAAACATATGGGATGCAGCAAAGGCAGTGCTGAGAGGGAAATTTATAGCTCTAAGTGCTTACATTAAAAAAAAAAATGAATGCTTTCCGATCAGTAACCTATCCTCACAGCTGGAGGAACTCAAAAAGAAAGAGCAAACCAAAACCCAAAGTGAGTGTAAGGAATGAAATAATAAAGTTTAAAGCACAGAAAAATGAAGTAGACAATAGAAAAATAAAAAATAGAATAAATGAAACCAAAAGTAGGTTCTTTGAAAAGATCAATGAAATTGACAAGCCTTTAGCTAAATTGACAAAGAAAAACAGAGAGAGGACACAAATGACTTAAAACCAGAAATGAAGCTGCGGGGAGGGGGGGCGGTCATTGCTAGCCGACTTAAAGAAATAAATAGGATTATTAAAACATACTTTTCGCAATTGTATGCCAACAAGTTAGACAACATAAATGAAATAGACAAAATCCTGAAACACATGAACTACCTTCACTGACTCAAGAAGAAATAGATCTCAATAAAACAATAACAAGTAAAGAGACTGAATTAGCAATCAAAACCTCCCAACAGGAGGCAGATGTGGCTCAAATGGTTGGGCATCTGTCTGCCATATGAAGGGAACTGGGTTCAATCCCCGGGACCTCCCAGTAAAATTAAAAACAAAAACAAAAACAAAAAAACCCTCCCAACAAAGAAAAGCCCAGGATCAAACAGCTTTACTGGTGAATTTTACCAAGCATTCAAAAAAGAATCATTACCAGTCTTCAAACTCTTCAAAAAAAATTGAAGAGGAAGGAAGCCTCCCTAGTTCATTTTATGAGGCCAGCATCACACCAAAGCCAAATAGAGATATCACAAGAAGAGAAAATTACACCCAATATCCCTTATTAATATAGATGCAAAAATCCTCCACAAAATACAAGCACACTGAATCAAATAGCAAATTTTAAAAATTATTCGCTATGGTGGTTTGGAGCTATGTAGCCCAGAAAAACATGTTCTTAATTTAATCCATTTCCATTAGTGTGAAACCATTGTAAGCAGGACCTTTTGATGAGGTTACTTCAGTGAGGGTGTGGCCCAACTCAATCAGGATGGGTCTTAATCCTATTACTAGAGTCTTTTATAAGCAGAATGAAATTCAGACAGAGAGAGAAAAAGCCACAGAGGAACAACTGAGAAACTGAGTCAATGGAACCTGGGAGAGATTGAAGAGGCCAGGAGAGGCTGCCAGGTACACGGAGCCAAGGACTATGGCTCGCAGCCAGCCAGCCCCAAAGCATCAGGCTTCAGGAAGAAAGCATCACCTTGACGAGGGCTTAATTTGGACTTGATTTGGACTTCTCTTAGCCTCAAAACCATGAGCCATTAAAAATCTCATTGTTCAGCCAACCCATTGCAAAATATTTGCTTGAGCTGCCAAGGAAACTAAAACATACACCATGATCAAATGGTATTTGTTGCAGAAATGCAAGGGTAGTTCAACATTTTAAAAAATCAAAGTAATATATCACATTAACAGAAACAAAGGAAAAAAACCACATGATGATCTCAATTCATGCAGAAAGGAATTTGGCAAAATCCAGAACCTTTTCCTGATTAAAACACTCAGAAAAATTGGAATAGAAGTGCAGTTCCTCAACATGATAAAGTGCATATGTGAAAAAAAACCACAGTGAACCCCATACTCAGTGGTGAAAGACTGAAAGCTTTCTTCTTAATGTCAGCAATAAGACAAGGATGCCCACTGTCACCGCTGCTATTCAATATTGTATTAGCCAGAGAAAAATAAAAGGCATCCAAATTGGAAAGGAGGAAGTAAAACTATTCCTGTTCACAGGTGACATAATCTTGTATAGAGAAAATCAGAATAATCTACAAGAAAGCTACTAGGAATAAATTCAGAAAAGTGGTGGGATACAAGAGCAATACGCAAAAATAAGTGGTATTTCTATATACCAGCAATGAACAATATGAAAAGGCAATTAAGAAAACAATTCTATTTATAATACCAATGAAAAGGCTCAAATATCCATGAATAAATTTAACCAAAAAGGATGTAAAATACTTGTACACAGAAAACTACAAATCAGTATTGAAAGAAACTAAAGAGGACCTAAATAAATAGAAAGATATTCCATGCTCATGGATTAAAAGTCATAATAGTCTTTTTTTTTTTTTTTTTTTTTTTTTTTTGAGGTACTGAGACCAGGGATTGAACACAGGACCTCATATGCAGGAGGCTGGCACTTAACCACTGAGCCATATTAGCCCCCCTGAGTTGTCTCCCTGGTCGGTTTTGCTCATTGTCTGCTCATTGTTTTTGCTTGTTGTCTGTTTTTGTTTTCTTTAGGAGGCACCAAAAACTGAATCTGGGACCTCCCACGTGGGAGGCAGGCTCAACTGCTTGAGCCACTTCTACTCTCTGCTCATTTAGGGTTTTTCTTGTTCATTGTCTGCTCAGGGTTTTTTTTTTGCTCATTGTCTGCTCGTTGTTTTTTGCTTTTTTGTTTTTTGTTTTGCTTGTTGTCTGCTAATTGCTTGTTGTTTGTTTGTTTTCCTTAGGAGGTACTGGGAACTAAACCTGGGACCTCCCAGGTAGAAGGCAGGCACTCAACTGCTTGAGCCACATCTGCTCCCCGTGATAGTTTTAAGATTTTGATTCAGGCCTAAAGCAATATATAAATTTAAATAAATCCCTATCAAAATTCTAGTAGCTAGCCTGTTTTGCATAAATGAATAAGTTGATCCTCAAATTCATATGGAAGGGCAAGGATCCCAAGTAGCCAAAACCATCTTGAAAAAATAGACCAAAGTTAGAGGACTCACTTCCTAATAAATACTAAGTGATCAAAATAGCATGGTACTGGCACAAAGACAGACAAATAGACCAATGCAAAAGAATTGAGAGCTCAGAAATAAGCCCACCACTCTATAGCAAGTTAGTTTTTGATGAGAGAGCAAAGTCCACTCAATAGAAAAAGAACAGTCTCCTTCAACAAACAGTGCTGGGAAAAACTGGATATCTTCAAGCAAAAGAATGAAAGTGGATCCCTACCTCATGCCACATACAAAAAATAACTAAAAATGGATCAAAGACCTAAAAATAAGAGATAAAACCGTAGAACTCGTTAAAAAAAAAAACAACATAGGGAAATATTTTCAGAACCCTGTATTTTTTTTTTTAAAGATTTATTTATTTTATTACATATCTCCCCTTCCCCCGCTGCGGCAACACGCCGAGACTGGTCACTGCGCAGGCGCGGCTTTCCCCGCTTGTGGGCGGCTTCTGCTTCCATTCACGGCCGGCTCTCAGTTCGCAGGTGGCTGGCTGCGCTCCATTCGCAGGCGACCTGCCCTGCCCGTGGTGGCTTTGCCCTGTCCGTGGCAGCTTTTTGCCCTGCCCACGGCGGCTCTGGCCCGCCCATGGCGGCTTGCCATTCTCAAGGTGGTCTGCCCGCTAGGAGAGGTCCCCGGGAATCGAACCCAGGGCCTTCCATGTGGTATGCCAGCGCCCTATTCACTGGGCTATCCAGCCGGCCCCCAGAACCCTGTATTAAGCAATAAATTCTTAGACTATACTGAAAGCACAATAAACAAAATAAAAAATAGATAAATTGTACTTCATCAAGATTTAAAACTTTGAAGTATCTAATGGAATTATCCAGAAAGTGAAAAGACAACCAAGGAATGGGAGAAAATAGTAGAAAACCATATATCTATAAGGATTTAATTTCCAGAATGTATAAAGAACTGCTACAGCTCAACAACAACAACAAAAACAAATAACTCAATTTAAAAATGGACAAAGGACTTGAATAGACATTTCGCCAAAGGAGATATGTAAATCTCCAGTAAGCACATGAAAAGATGCTCCATATCATTAGCCATTAGAGAAATACAAATCAAAATGAGACAACACTTCACAGCCACCAGAATGGTGATTAACTGTAAAAATGGAAGATAAGTGCTGACAAGGATGTGGAAAAATAGAAACCTTTGTACATTGTTGGTGGGAATGTAAAATGGTGCAGCTGTTGTGGAAGACAGTTTGGCAGTCCTTCAGAAAGTTAAGTATAGAATTACCATATGGCCAGACAATTCACTTCTAGGTATATACCCAAAAGAATTGAAAGCAGGGACTTGTTTATTTGTATAGTCATGTTCACAGCAGCTGTTTGGCTATTTACAATAGCCAAAATGTAGAAATGACCCAAATGTCCATTCGTAGATGAATGGATAAACAAAATGTGGTATATAGACACGGTGGAATATAATGCAGCCTTAAAAAGGAATGAAGTTCAGATATCTGCCACTACTGATGAACCTTGAAGACACCACGTTAAGTGAAATGTCAGACACAAAAGGACAGATGTTGTATGATTGAACTTATATGAGATAGCTAGAAACATAGTCAGAAAATAGAGACTAGGTTCCCAGCAGTGGGGGCAGGGAGCAGAATGGGAAGTTACTGCATAATAAGTGAGGGTTTCTATTTGGGGTGATGGCAAAGTTCTGGTAGCAGATGGTGGTTAGGATACTACAACATTGTGAATGTTTGGAGGTGGTTGAGATGGAAAGTTCATGTTGCATACATTTTTCTTCTATTTAGGGGAAAAAGAGCAACTCATGATCCTGGATGGGATCTTATATGGAGAAGAGGCTCAAAAGAACATTATTGGGACATATGAAAAATTGGAATATATACTGTAAGTTTTATATAAATGTTACATTTCTTCAACTTGATATCTATACTTAAAGTGGTGATGAGTGAAATCATGGTTCTTAGGAAATGTACATGGAAATAAGATGTTTTCAAAGAGGATGATGTGTACAATCTACCTCACGTGCAGAAAATAGGTAACACAATAGATTGAGTTATGTATCCCAGAAAAAAACATGTTCTTCATCTTAGTGCATTCCCGTGGATGGTAACCCATTTGTTACCTTTAAAGATGTTATTAGTTAAGGTTGCCCAATCTGAATGAGGCTGGACCTTAATCCAATATGGCTGAAGTCCTTATACGCAAAGGAAATTGGGCACAGAAAGAGAAGCCACTGGGAGCAGCAGAAAGCTGGAAGTGAGTGGAGCCCAGAAAAGAAAGAAGACACTGCCATGTGTCTTGCCAAGTGACAGAAAACCCAAGGACCAAGGCCCACTAGCAGACAGCCTCAGAATGCCACAGTCTTGAGAAAGAAAACAATACCTTGTTGATGCCTTGGTTTTGGACTTCTCCTAACCTCAAAACTGCGAGCCAATAAATTCCCTTTGTTTAAGCCAACCCATTGTACGGTATTTGTTTTAGGGTCTGGAAAACTAAAACACCAAGGAACCCCAAAATTGCTGGACAGCCAGAAGATACTGACCCTGATCAATATCTTCTAGCCTCTGAAACCATGAACCAATAAATTACTTTTGTTAAGTCAATCCATCGTATGGTATTTGCTTTAGCAGCTAGGAAATTAAGTCAGAGAAATACAGACAAGGTAGATAGATGAGAAAGAGAGAGAGAGAGAGAGAGAGAGAGAGAGAGAGAGAGAGAGAGAGAGAGAGAGAGAGAGAGAGAGAAAGAGATGATATTTAGAATGCTATAGCAAAGGTGCCAAATTATTAAAATTGGTAGATCTAGGTATCTATGTGTATGTGTAGGGGGGGGTGGGGATGTGTGGAGTTGTCTTTATGGGTTTTGTATTATTTTTTTTTGCAACTGTCTTGTAAGTTTGAATTTATTTCAGAATTATTTCAGAATAAATAGTTTAAAGAAAATAGAGATATAACATAATGCATGAATTTTTACTATATCCTAATATAAAAAGAAAGGTATAAAAGATATTTGGGGGGACAATTTGAGAGAAATTTGATTACTGATTAGGTATTGATAATTAGGGAACTGTGGTGAATAAATTTTCAGGTCTAGAGTTGTTCATTAATTTATTTATTGTACTCTGTGTTGTAAGCCACCACACAGTCATTAGGTTACTACCTAATAAGTAAGTTGCTTAGGTGTTTTTTCAAATATGATAAAGGAAATTGCCTAAAAAATTAATTGAAATACAGAAATAAGCAAAATAAAAAACCTTTGGATTTTAAAATGATACATAATCACTAAAAGATTATGAAAGTGCTGAAAAAAGTCTAAAGCAGTATTTTAGTGTTTCAGGTAATAAACTTACCTCAGTTTTCATAATGAAAAGTAACTATGATAAATATCTTTTCCATAATTCTTCATATATATTTCTGTTATTTCCTTAAAATAAATTCCCAGGTAGAAACTTGTTAGTAAAAAATTATAAATCACTGTAAGTCTTTTGAAACATATTGCCAAATTATCCACCAAAATGTTTGCAAAGTTTACATGCTTATAAACTGTTTACAAAAGTTTATGAAATCCTACCAGATATATGTTCTTCCATCCTTCCACCACCCACACCCGAGATCGCTCCCTTGTCTGTTTGCTCATTGTTTGCACTCATTGTCTGCTCATTTGTTTTGTTTTTTGCTCATTGTCTGCTCATTGTCTGTCTGTTTTTCTTTAGGAGGCGCTGGGAACTGAACCTGGGACCTCCCATGTGGGAGGTGGGCGCTCAACTGCTTGAGCCACATCTGCTCCCCTCTTCCAACGTTTTTGATTGAAAAGGCGCAAATACTTAATTTTTAATTTGTATTTTTTTATTATTAATGAAACTGAATAGTGTTCCATGTATTTTCTAGCCACTCATATGTCTCTCTTTATTAAGAACTTTTGCTTATTTTTCTTTTAGGTTGTCTTTTTCTTATTACTTCATAAAATATCTTTATTTACTAATGATATTAAATGCTTTGTCATGTATATTGAAAATGTTTCTCCTAACTTGTTACTTGCACTTTAATTTGTGGAATTAGTTGTTGGCACATGGAATTTGAAAATTGCTATGTGGTTTTATGTCCTAATTTTCTTTTGTGGTTTGTTCCTTTACTCTTATGACTAAAATTGTTTTCTCTTCACATGATTGTTTATAGAATACTTCTCTTTACTAGTACTAGAAGTAGAATCTTTATTTGTTTAACATTTAATTCTTTAATGAATCTGGAACGTTTTTATTGCATTATATGAGATAGAGACTTAACATTATTTTTTGTCCAACGAAAACAAATGTCACCATTTCCATTACTGACATAAAATCCATAGCCAGGAACTTCCAGGTCCTTCTCCCCATAAAACATTCCTGCTCTGTCCCTTTTAACAGTTTATGCTTTTGGTCAATTAACATGACACACTAAACTGTGCTAATATACGAATAAGTCCCAATGGGTTATTTTGGCAAAACAACTGCAGGAAAACCTAGTCTGTACACCCTATATGCACAGCCAGCCGCTTTATTAACCATTAAACTACTTTAATCTCTATTTAACAATTGCCACCAATTTTTAAACTGTATTGTCATTTGACTACTCAATTTATTAACTGTCTTTCCTACTAGAACACAAGCTCCATGAGGGCAGGGATTTTGTAGTCTTCACCTAGAGTCTGGTACATAGGAGATGCTCGGTAAATATTTGTTGAATGAATTACTTATTTAATGTACGTTTTAGAGGCTGAACCTAATTCCAAAGAGGTAACTCAATTGTGAGTCAAGGATAGATATTTTGGAGGTCAAAAGACCCTTTGGCTGCAATTTGCCTACTCATCAGTCAAGGAATGCCTGTTGATATTTACGTCCACTGTATTAGTCAGCCAAATGGGTGCCTTGCTAATATACCAATAATTGGTTGGTCTTTATAAAGGGTGTTTATTTGGGATAGAAGCTTACAGTTATCAGGCCACAAAGCATAAGTTTCTTCCCTCACCAAAGTCCACGTATTGGAGCAAGACAGCTGCCAACATCTGCCAGGGTTCAGGCTTCTTGGTTTCCCGGCGCTGCGTTTCTCTCCGGGCTTACTTCCTCTGGTTCCTCCACAAGGTCAGCCGTAGATTATCAGGTGAACGGCTCACTTTTCTACTCCTGGGGTGTTCTCTCCAACATCCAGTCTCCAACATCAAAACTGCTTCTCCAATCTTCTGCCTTGCCTTTTATACTTGAGACCACACCCACTGAGGGGCGGGGCCCAAAGCACTAATAACATGGCCCAGTTAATGCCCTAATCATAACCCAATCATGCCCAGATGAACATCAGTTTACGACCATGATTCAATTTATATTTTTGGAATTCATAATTACATAAAACTGTCAAACCATTATATCCACCATCATGAAAGCTTAACTTTTACTTCTCTATCATAAAGTGGTTACTTTTGTGGATTCAGCATTCACTGAATTCAGCAAATTCACTTCCAAAGCATTACTCCTGAAATTCAGGAACATGGCAAGTAATTAATCTCAATTATTTATTAATTGTGCTCAGCCTAATTCCAGCAAAACAAAAAAGATAATGAGAACATTCAGTTACAGTATTGTAACATGTGAATAACCTAAGCAACCAAAACTAAGCCATAAATGTGTTGACCAAGATAAATGATCATAAACTGTCTGTCCCATACTTCAAATTTGTTCAGAAATAGAACTTAATTATGAAAAGAAAACACAATGCCAATTGGAGAAAAGACACCTTTGTGGAAGATAGAACATTTTTCTAAAATGTGGGAAATTATTTAATACCATGGTGGGCTCCCCATCAACTAGTAGGCAAGCTGTCGCAGAGGTCATAGAACAGAAAGGCTCTGTAGCAGTTTGATATTTTTTTATGAATTCCAAAAAGAAATATAGATTATGTTTATAAACTGGTTGGTCCCTCTGGCACAATGACCCTTTGATTGTATTGGATTCAGCTGAGATGCTGATTAAATTATGTTAAGATTAGGGTTCTGATCAAACCTCGTCATTAGAGTGCGACTCAGCGTTGAGTCCCGGCCCCCTTGGAGATAAAACAGATGCTCACACAAAAGTAAATACACGGAGAAGGAGAACACAGAAGCACATACACAGGAATGGGAGTGTCCATAGACACGACCCCAGGAAGAGGGAAGAGCCTGATAGTCTACAGCTGACCTTGTGAAAAGAAGCAGCAGCTGAGCTCAGAAAGAAAGGTGCCCCAGGGAGAGAGGCGAGCCTTATGCCAGATTGGAAGAAGCTGGGACCACGGAGCCTTAAGAGGAAGGAGGAAGGCTGAACCCGCACAGACATTGCCCGCTATCATGCTCCAACACATGGTCAATGACTTTGGGCAAGAAAATACCTCTCGTTGTACCTTGAGTTGGACTCTTTAGGGCCTGGTGACTGTAAGCTTCTACCCCAAATAAATACCCTCTACAAAAGTCAACAGAATTCTCGTGCTTTGCATTGTACCCCTTTGTCCGACTAATACAGGTTCCCAGACCAAATTTAAATGCTCATATCACACAGTTTATTAAACCAACTGAAAGCATAAAGTTAGAAGCAAGTGGGGAGGAAGGGCCACTCTACATGAATCCTGGGGTATGCAAGGTCCATGCATCCTGTCTCTTTCTGCTGCACATCAGCCTTCCCTGCTCACGGTGCAGTTACAAGGACCAGAATTCCTTAAGCTTCCTAAGCCAATGACACATACTCGCCCTATTGGAAAGATAACAGCAACAGGTATACCTGGCTACAGGTGCCTCCTATATATTTAGTATCTCATAATTGTTAGTCCTTCCATCCCTTTTTTAAAAAAGATTTATTGATTTATTCCCCCCA
>PVKH010012443.1:0-17469 GCA_004027955.1 Chaetophractus vellerosus
AAATCATGTCTCATAACTTACAAACAATACTGGGAAAGCAAAATCTCAAATTGTGTTTCAGTAAATTCTAGTAGCTGAAAAGCAAATCAGATACATGCTAAAATTGAATGAATTCCTATGTTGTAGCTTTAGGCAAAAACAAATCTATCAGTAAAAAGCATAGAAAATACAAATAAAAATACCATGAATTTTAGTAAACATGTTTACTGGTAGCCATAGTACACCATAGCATATGTATTGTAGAAAAGGAAATATTTCAGTAAAACTGGTAGTGCCAAACATATAGAAAAACAACTGATTGCATGTTGAGAGGACTTCCAGTACTAGGATCTAGCTTGAATTGAAGCAGATATTTCCCTGACTCTTAGTACATAGTCAGCAACAGAAAAATCAGTGAATGAATTTAAATAGAAACCAGCTTGAACCTTATTTGAGAGCCATATTTCCATTGCTTTTGAGACATGGGTTGAACCAATAATAAATATATACCACTTTAGTTAGTGTAATAACAGAAAATGTATGTCTGACCAGCCCAAAGTTCCCTGGCTTGATCATTCTGAAGGACACTGATATCTTCCTGTGATGGTTTGTGCTGGTGCACTCCTGGCAGGTAGCACCTTCCCGATCTACAACGCTGGCCAAAGGTGTTCAGCCTTCCCTCGGTAACAGACAGCCAGCCTTCAAGATGTGCCACCTTTGCAGTTCCAAAGGGCTCATGCTCACCTTCATGCTCTGCTGCCGCCATCTTGAAATGCTTAATAATTTCAGAACTAGGGACCCTGCATTTTCATTTTGTGCAAGGCCCTGCAAGTTATGTGGCCAGTCTTGGTAATACAGGCACATTGCATACAGAGTAATTTTAAAGTAATTTTTGCTTGTTTTGTTTTGTTTTTGATGAGCATACATCTGACAGGCTTGCAAATAAGGTTCTTTAAATAGAAAACTTGTAAACAGATCCACTCTCCAGATTCTGATTGGTCTTTCTTCAATTATACAAAAGTACAGGGGCTACTGGCTGGGAAATTTATGGATTAGAGTCAAGGTGGAACACAGCAAAGCCTTTCCAGTTTCGGAGGTGAATTTGAGAATGTATTTGTTACGATGGTCTTTTTACAATTAATACATTTCCTTCCTGAATTTAGAGATCATTATTATTTGGTCTTCTTAAAAGCCTATTCATAAAGACAGAACAATGCTACCACCAAAATAAGCTAAACTTCCCATTGTAAGGGAAGATATAATAGAAATGTCAGATTACTACTTAAATATTTGGATTTTTATGTGCTAGTGCTATGTTTCTGAGCAATGTAGAAAATAGATATTTGCTGTGAGCACCTCAGTGATTTGCACTTACACTGAGAAACATGATAGAAGCTCTCAGGAAATTGGACACAATAAAAATAAAGTGTCTGATTATCTGTAACATTAACACATTGAGTAGGTTATATTGCAGTTTATGCAAGAAAGATGTTTTTCAACTTAAAGAAAACTAGAGGCATGCGTAGGGGTTGTTTTCCTAAGAAAAGCAATAGGTACTATATTTATTATTGTTTGCTTAAATATTTAAGCAAAATAGAGAGGAAGAAAAATCCCAAAAAGGGTGACAAAAGCAAACATAATGATGATGTAATTAAGCTAGATTACAGGTGGAGTCCCATCTCAGTCATTGAACTTTGGGAACCCTTTTTGGCTAATAATAAAGGGGGGTTATCAAATCTATCTTTAAATATACTTTTTTTTCTGTAATTTTCTTAGAGAAAAAAGTTAACTCTCAACTAATCACAAAAGTATGTTGAATCCTTCAGTCTCCAAAAAGTCTTGCCCATTGAGATTTAACAATATTTCAATGTAGAATCAGTACCCATTTTCGGTGTTTTATTAGTTGGTTCTATTAAGCCAGATCTATTTTGGAAGCCCATGACCTTCCGAAAGGTCTATTTTCAGATCATTTTAGAAGGTTTGCATTTCTATCCTTTCTTCCTAAAAGTCTTTCTATGTCTGTGTGGACATGAGTGTTTCAAGTGTTAGTGGATTCTATTTAGAAAACGTGGGGAAATTCAATTCATTAAATATTTTTGAATGCCTTCTGTATTCCAGTTCTTTGCTAAGTCCCAGGGATGCCAAGATGAATAAAGGGATGATCCAGGGATCCTCTTTTTGATGTCACATTCTAACAACAAAGAGAATCTTTGAAAGATTTGGGCATACTTTAGACCAAGGAAAAGATAGAGGTTGCTGGCATCTCCTTAAACCTGAGCACTCCCCAGAGAGCATTGCTTCCTGTGAGCCCTGCTATATTGTGGCTGTTTGTTTGTTTTTTCCCCACTCATGTCCCTCCTACCAAATAGGCCTGAAATATTCCAGAATACTTCACAATATTGTTCCCCTTCCTAAAAAAAAATGAGTGTGTAACAATAATAATTAAAAAGCCAGCTCTTTTAAAGGCTGTGACCTATCTACCATTTCTCCTGATCTCCCTCTCTGGTTACAGTAAGTTACAGACCTCCAGGCACTCTCCCTTGTTCCTTGAAGCTTTCATCACCTGGCATATTGTTTTTCTCTCTCCAGCATTATTTCTGTTCCTGCTGACACTGTGGCTTCCCAGTTTTTTATCTAGTTACTTCCAGTGATCCCATTCTCCATCCCACCTCAGTCCTTTACTTCCATGGTCAGAATCTCGACCATTGCATTACCAAGAACTGCCATAATCTCAGTTTCAAGGACCTCCCTAATTGACAGCTGTTTCTTCTCTTTCCAGCATGCTATCCCTAGCACTCAAATCCTCACAGTTCTTCTACCCATTGGAATCATTCCTTTGACCCTAATATATTTCCAATATTCGTTATCCTCATGTCCTTACTTGCCTCGCACACATCATAAATTATGTTCTTACAGAACAACGCTGTTTCATACACCCTCACAACCTTTAAACTTCTCTTCTTTTGTTGTGGTTGTCTGACAAAATTCCAGCTGTGGATAAACCCCCACTTCTCCATCTACTCCATGTCTGCACGTAAGCCGGAGGAAAGCACACAGCCGTGCTCAGTGCTCTCGCTTTGGAGGCATGCGGCTAAGTTCAAGTGGACAGTTAAGGCTGCTGGCAATGATGTTATACTTCTTTAAGCAATTCACTTTCCCACTCTGCTAGCTGATTTTCACACTTCCCCCTCTCATCTCAAACCTCCCTCCTTCCTCCTTCCTCTCAGTTGAGAACCTTGCTGCTTCTGCCACTGAGAAAAAACACAGTCAGAACTTCCACACGCTGTGACCACAGAATCTCCCACCTACCTGCACCTGCGCCCACACCCCACCTGCCCTCCTGTGACGGTGGGTGAACTGGCCAGGTCCCAATCCAAAGTCAAAGCTGCCATTTGTGTGGTGGCTCTCATTTCCCATCGCCCTGCTCCTGCAGTTGTTTCCTCTCTCTTCTGCCTCGTCAGCGGTTTTCTCTCTGCTGAATCACTTCCAGCAGCATGCAAACAGATAACAGCACACATATAAAAAGAAAAAAACCCTCTTGATCTCATATCTGCTTCCCACCACTAGCACATGCTCTGCTTCCCTTCACAGAAAAACTTGAATGGCCTTTTATGTTGACTTCCTCCCATTCTGTTCTCTATTGAGTGCACTCCAATCATGTTTTTATCCTCACCAGCCCACGAAAGCTGTCTTTGTAATGGTTACCAATGACCTTTAAATCTACTGACCTGAATATTTGACTTTTCAACATGGTAGAGCATCCATTTCCTTCTTAAAACATTTCCTCAGCTGACCTGAGACCCCCCCACACCCTGTGTCCTCCTTTACTTGCCTTTATAGCAACTAGCACATACAAACACACACACAAAATAAGCAAGTATATTTATTTGTTCCTTTTCCATAGGAATATTAGCTCCATGAAAGACAAGAGTTTTCTCTGTTCACCATTATGTTCTCAGTACCCAGAACAGTGCCTAAAACATAGTAGACACTCACAATATGTGTGTTTAAGGAATACATATTTGTTGACTCACTTTAAGCTTATTTTCTTCTGGATTATAAAAAGCCTCTGTTGATTAAAATATATTTTCTCCTTTAAGTAGTCTTTTCTAGTACAATGTAAGAGAGCAGATCTTGCCCTAGAATGCCACTTTAATTCTCAGTCTGAATCATTTGCAGTGGGATTGGGGCTTGGATTAAATGAGCTTTGGTTCCACCACTGGCGGAGCAGGTGACTTTCTCCCCCGTTGTGCTTGTGGTCAGCTGGGGTCCCGGGTAATTTAGAAGTGGTTTGTCTCCAGTGGGAGGTGTTGCTGTGACTACTGAGTAAGTTCGTCCTCTGTGAGTAGCCATCAGGTACCAAACATGTGCTGGCCTTGATGCAAACTTCGGGAGATTTAAAATTGAAGGCAGGTTTAAACATAAGAAATAGAATACATAATAATTTAGAAAAACTATAACTAAATTAAAATTTAAAATTCAGATATATAAAAATAATGAAAAAATTTTTTTAATGTTTTGACGTTTTACCCTTCATCACTGAAATAGCTATTGTCCTGTATGTACAGTGACATTTTCTTCCATTTCTTCCCCAGTGTCTTATTTTTCTTCGTTTTGTCTTCAAATAAGTTTTAGGTCACAGTAAAGTCACATACAGAATACAAGGGACTCCCATTTACCCAACATCCTCCCCCTTTTCCCCTTCCCATATTAATACCTTTTTATATGTGGATGGTACATTTATTACAACTGATGTACAAATATTGAAACATAGCTAATAACCATGGTCAATGGTTTACATTATGGTTTACATTTTAGACCGTACACTTTTATAAATTCTTGCTGAAATTTAACATGGCCTGTATCCAACTTTGCAAGATCATGCAGAACACTTCCATTGCCTCCTAAATACCCCCTCTTCCATCTATTCTATTCCTCCCTCCCCCTCCCCTCAGGGCGCACGGCAACCACCAAGCTTCACTCCTTGAAGGACAAGATTCATAGTTACTTGCAACAACACCAAGGACTTGACATACTGGTCTGTTCTCCCCTATTAGAAACCAGCCGTGCTCTTGAGAGACACCCATCCCTCTCTTTGAGAACTTATCAGGCCTCCTCAGGATGAGAGTCCAACTCCTTCCTGCTAATTGTGTGGGTCTCCACCAACTGATAAAATACACTATGACAAAATGTTCACTTGCACATTCTCCACCTTGACTGCCCCAGGTGCACCCTGTCCTGAATGCCCCCCATCTAACAACCTAAACCAGTAATCTTTTCTTGTCATATTGCCAAAAGAGCGTTCCCGACATTGTAGTTTCAACCACATATCCAACAATCCCCAGTGTTTACCTGTTCCTTCCCCCAACCCTCCCCTCAGTTCCATGGACCATCCAACCCACTCTCCCCACCCTACCCCCCTGTCAGACTTGCACTGCCCAACCCAATAGCATCACTACACCCCTGTCATATCCTTTCACTGTACAAATACTTCTACCTTACCATAGATTTCACCCATATGGATGTTGGCCACAACCTTCTCCCTTTCTATTTCCTGCAAACCTATCTTCCAGACTCTAGCTCCCTGAGTCTGCCTGATTTGCTCAACGCACATCAGAGAAGTCATGCAATATTTGTCCTTCAATGTCTGGCCTGCCTCATTCAACACAAGGTCCCCAAGATTCATCAATGTTATCCTCTGTGTTAGCACTGTATTCCTTCTCACAGCTAAGTAATACTCCACCACATGTATACACCACATTTTGTTTATCCATTCATCTGTTGATGGGCATTTGGGTTGATTCCAACTTTTGGCAATAGTGTTCCTCAATTGCACTGAATGTACCACACTAATGAAAGTTGTTGTTAATGTGGGGAAAAGTGGGATGTGTGGGAAGTGGGTCATATGGGAATCTCTTATATTTTTTATGTAACATTTTATGTAATCTAAGTATCCTTTAGAAAAAAATAGAGAATATATTTTTAAAAGCCACAATGCAGGAGCCCTGCTTGCAAGGTTCGCTTGGCAACTGGAATCCTGAAGTAGCTGGTCTTACTCATGGCTCGCTTAGCCGCTTGGTAGATAATCGCACACATTTTTTGTGGGTTTTGTTGTGTACTTATGATACGCCTGCAACCTTAAACGTATTTTCCTTTCCTTTTTGTTCATATAAACCTACCTTCATTCCAAGAAACTATAGACATTATTAGTAGACATCAAATCCCTCCTTACCCGGAAAGTCTTTTCTGATGACTTATACTGTCAGTAATCTTGACATTTTTCATGAACTCTTTTTGCATTTAAAGCCTTATATATTATAAGTGCCTGGAACTTGGAAATATACTCTCTCTTGTATCATTTTCTAGATGTTTCTTTTGTGTTAATTTTGTTTTCTGACACAATATTGGATATATGACAAATATAGTAAAAGTTTATCAACCATAAGTAGGATTATTCTATTTATGAAAGTGTCCCTTTGACATTTAAGATTTTTCCTGTTTTACTCTTTGTGCCCTGCCTTCATTATCTCATTTGTTTCTTAGATATTTCTAAATACATTTTGTAGGTGAGGGAAGTAAAGCCAGGCAGCATCTTAGGGGAGAGTCAATGGGCCCCTTACACAAGCCATTCTGGTAGTGACAAAAGTGCATTACAGAGGCCGGCTTTTTAAAGGTTACTGATCATAAACGAGCTTTTTTAAAGCTCCTGCGTCATTTGGAGGTGGGGAGGGAGGAGGGAGGATGGAGGAAGATGCTGGGGAGCCAGTTGGAGGAGGGCAGACTGACCGGACCAGTCTCCATCCTCCCAGAGTGAGACCCGCCTTCCCCCCGCACCACCACAAACAAAAACTGCCTTCCCGTTCCCCAGATAAACAGTATTCTGGGGTTTTGTTTTGTTTTTTCCAAAAAGGCCAGTTATGTGGTGAGTATGCGTGTGTGTTTGTGAGTGTGGGTGTGTGTCGGGTCCCCTACCTGTAAATACACACACACAAGCAGGCACACCAGGTGTGCCTGTTCCCCTCGGTTGCCTCAACCGAGCGGCTCTGTAATCTGTCATCTGAAAAGACTAGTGGTCTACCCCGAGGCCGCCTGTGGTCTCCCCAGGCCCATTGCCAGTTTGAAAATCTCATGGAAGGATCAGGATTCACCTACCGACTCAGTAGTGGTACATAGTTTTCACCTTTCATGCCTTAAGCAATTGAGTCATTCATGGGTTGCAGTAGCTTTTCTGCAGTCCTTGATATCAATAGCCAAGCACAAAATCAGTGGTTAGGCTGCTGGAATGAGGCCAGTGGTTAAACACGTGGCTGATACAGATCAGCCAGGTGTTTAGTATAGAAAACAGCCTATATTGGAAAAATTACTTGAATGTTGGATGTGTTTTGCTAATATTTTCCTAAGAATGCCCCTAGAAGCTTCCATCCTTCCAAAACCATCTGATCACTAAGAAGCAACACCCACTTTTCTTTTGAATAATGGCAAGAGTAATTACAGTACTTCAAAGGCTTTTGTGTAGCGTCTTACAAGTTGCTTTAAGAAGACAGTCCTCTAAGAAGGTCATTTTACATCAACAGAGGAGTCCATGCCTCTTAGACAGTTCTAGATTTCTTAACAGGGTATGCTCTCTGTTCCTTCTAACCAGAATGGGTCCCTAACTGGAGGAAGGCAATTAAGTGAAAAAAATCAAGAAGTATTCAGAATCTTCCTGGATCTCCTTACGACACTTTACAGAGATGCAGGAGAACCGGGGGGGGGGGGGGGAGAGAAAATCCCACTAGTTCAGCATTCAAGCTGGAAAAGGGTGCCCCGTAGTTTGCCCTGAAATTTTGCTACTGTTAGCTTGCTGGTCTTTTGCTTTAATTTTATACTTTCAAGGCATCCTGTTGTATCTTACCTAAACGTCATCCTGATTAACCCCTGACTTCCTGTGGCTGGAAATGTGAGTGTGCAGCTCAGCCCGTGTTCCCATGCTTCCCCTGTGCTAGACTGAGGTCTCCACATACGTGAACTTTCCCCATGCTCATTCCTAACAGCTCCAGCTCTGGGGCAGCAAACAATCTAACTCGAATACAAGAAACTAAGTCTGGACATTATCAGCAGACATCAAAAAACTATTACATTAGGGCGGGATATATAGCGAAGATGAAATGTTAAAATCTGCCATGTAGATAAGTGGAGACAGCTTTCTAAATCAAATTGATTGAAAACAGTGAAATTGTTTGGAAATAAGAAATGCAGGGTCAAAAATAATTCCAAATAATCTCAACATTTTTGTCTGAGAAACTGAATGTCAAGGAAGGGCGCTTTGCTTCTCCATAGTTCTTTGTGCCAAGAGGAAGAGAACATCCAAATAGTTTGTGATATGTGGCTAAATTTCATAGAATAAGCAAGGGCTTATTTAAATACTTATATAAAGATGTAGTCATTTTTTATTTAAGATGAGAGTTGGAGGCTGGAAAATCCTTGACTTTTCCAAGTGAAAAAAGAAAAGAGAACTGGCTGGGGGCTGAAGCGTGGAGAAAAATTTTGGCCTGTAAAGGAAAAATAAAAGTCCTTGAAGGAGATAGGAGAGAGATATTTGTGACTCTTTTAAAACTTATTAAACAAAAATTCTGATTTCAAAACTCTCTCCAGCCGGGCAGCCAAACCAGTTATGTGCGTGACTCTGCCAGTACACGTTCAAGGTTCTCATCGGTCTCTATGACAAATTGCTGAGGTAGAGAGAAGTAGACATTCCTTGCAGGGCACTGTGTTACACACGTGCACAGCTAGGGGATCCTCCATGCCACTTGCCCCAGTTTATGTCAAAAAACACAAGCATGTTCTGTTTTTCCTTAAGAGTCTACAGTGTGGGCCCGGCTAGATAGCTCAGTGGATAAAGAGCTCGCTGGGAAACCACATGGGAGGCCCTGGGTTCGGTTCCCGGGGACCTCTCCTAGCGGGCAGACCGCCTTGAGAATGGCAAGCTGCCATGGGCGGGCCGGAGCCGCCGTGGGCAGGGCAAAAAGCTGCCACGGATAGGCAAAAGCCGCCATGGGCAGGGCAGGTCGCCTGCAAATCGAGCACAGCCAGCCACCCGCGAACTGAAAAAGCCGGCCGTGATGGAAGCAGAAGCCGCCCACAAGCGGGGAAAAGCCGCGCCTGCGCGGTGACCAAGTCTCGGCGCATCGCCGCAACGAGGGGGAAGGGGAAATATGTGATAAAATAAATAAATCTTTAAAAAAAAAAAAAAAAGAGTCTACAGTGTGTTAGATGCTATACATTTATAAATGCATTTATTCTCTTAACAGCCCTGTGGTCATCCTCAGCTAAGAAACTGAAGCTGGGAGAAGTTAGAAACCCACCCCAGGTTACCCAGTTAGTAAACGTGAAAGGCAGAATTCAAATACAGATCCATCTATACCCCCTGTGGTCCCTCCATCATACTGTACTGTGGTACAGAAGGACGTTATCCTTGATCTACTGGAAAACAGCTAGACACAAACTCTAAATTACTTTCTTGCGATGCTCTCCACATTTTCCGTTGTCTTAGTTTGCCTGAGCTGCTATCACAAATACAACAAACCAGTTTTGACATTATCAACAGGAATGTATTGGCTCGCGATTTTGCGGCTAGGAGAAATCCAAAATCTAAATATCAGCAAGGCTTGCTTTCTCCCCCAAATACTGGGGTGTTCTGGTCCTGACTTGCCTTCGGCCCTTGGGATTCCTTGGCTTTCCCCTCATACCATGATGTCCGCTCCCTTCTCTTCTGGGCTCCTGCTGACGTCCTGATTCTCCCCGTGGTAAACCTTAAGTAATCTGGATTGGGACCCTCCCTGGTTCAGTTCAGCACACCTTAGCTGAAAAAAAAAAAGGATTCAAACCCCCAGGGATGTGGATTAAGACCATGTCTAAACCCCGGATTCCTAATTTAACTCAGCACATCTGTGAATGGGAAAAAAGGGCCTCAGATGCTAATGGTATTTCAGAGGTAGCAACTTAGAAACCAAAACTTAAGTTTCGAATAGCTGCTTATTGATGCATAACGTCAGCAGTGAACTTGTATTTGAGAAAACATGGAGGAGCAGGATCTAGGCTCTGGGTTTTCCCTTTCTCCTGGTTGAACTGTTAGGAAGAGGAAGCAGAGGTTGAAAGAAACTTTGAAACATGCCTCTGATGCCTGCACACCTCTTCATTTATCCAAGTTGCAGCCGTTTCATGGCCCTTCACAAATACTATTTTGCGGTCTATATTGTGAGCTCTCAGTTCTCTAAGCTCTTTTGATTATTTTCATCATGTCTAAACAGCCCTGTGTTATATTATCTCCCTTGACAGAGCATAATACTGATTAAGAGCGTGTGATTAGGAGTCAGGCAGGCCTGGATTCAGCTATTACTACTTCCAACTCTTACTACTCTGTGATAGGTAGGTTAGTTAACCTTTCCAAGTCTCGGTCCCCTCCTCCATAAGATGGGGTTAGTCATAATTTCCTCATTGTGATGTGGTGAGGACTAAAAGAGGTAAGGTTTTTAGAGCACTTAGCATTGTACATGGGAAATTAATCATTCATTCAACAGATATTTATCAAGTACTTATATGTACCAGGTGTTCTGCAGATATTAGGGCCACTGCAGTGAATAAAACAGCAAACTTTTCAAACTCCATGAAACTTGATTCTAGTGGATGGGGAAAAAGTAGGTTTGTATAAAATATAGTGAATTAGATGGAAAATAAATTGGGGTACACTTTAAAATGGAGTGGACAGGGAAGACCTTGCTGGGAGGTGACATTTGTTTAAAGACTTAAAGGAGGTGGGGGAAGAATCCATGAGGGTATCAGAGTAATAGCATCTTAAGCAGAAGGACTGGCCGGTGCAAAGCTCCTCAGGCAGGGGTGCAAGGATTGAAGGAGAAAGACTTATAGGATGATTTTACAGGAATCCTGGAACCCATGGTGGCTTGGACCAATCAGGAATGTGAACCCCTTTTGGCCTGCACACAACCTTCTACTTCCGTGTCTTTATACAATTCAGAAATACTGTGGGTACCCAGGATATCCTTGGTGAATGCGTTGCTATTGCTGGGTTTCCAAGCTGCTCTCATAGGCCTTCTAGAATTTTGTATTTCTTTGGGAAGTTCGTACTGCTTGTTCCCATATCCTCTGATGGTTAAAAGCAATACTATATCAAAGATTCTTGATGGCATGCCTATATTAAAGAAAAAGATGTCGGGTCACAGTGGACACCCAGTGGTGCTTTGATAATTGTAGGGGAGTGCAGTGCACAATTTCAAACCAACCCTTGAGAACTTTATTTACCTAACATGTTAGTACACATCACCTTCTGTGTTCCTTTGATAAAAATGTCAAAAGAGCATACAGATTTCAATGAATATTTTTTGCTTTATACATCTGATGGTATTAAAAGAGCTAATTACTAGACATGAAAGACTGGAATGCTTTCCATTTGCCTGCTCAAGTTTATTTCGGGAGGTTTGGAATTAGGGAGCTTGTTGGTCTTTCATGTCCCTTTGCTTTAAATTTGAACTGTTCCTGATACTTTAGTAGATTGTAGCAATAATCAAAAATTAATAGATTCTGCAATTTTTAGATGTGAGGTTTTCATCTTGAAATCTACAGTGGGTCGGAAATGCTTTAGGAGGCATATTCATTCAAATGTTCTCATTATTTTGTTGTTTTGTGTTGTTTTTGTTGTGTTTGGGAGATGATTTTTTTTCTCCAGGAGGTCCCGGGGATTGAACCCAGGACCTCGTATATGGGAAGCAGGTGTTCAACCACTGAGCTATATCTGCTCCGCAGGGAGATGACTTTTTTTATATTCAATTTTTATAAACACCATGAAAAATAACTTTTGAAAAACTGGAATACAGTTAATATGTTGTATTTGAAGGAGGACAGTGGGGAGGTTTTATAGTCACTTCTCCAACTGTACAGTAATAACTCTGGCTTATTAACATCCTACCCATTTCAAGTATCTCAAAGACATTTACTGAAGATTCATAAGATAGAAATCTCTGCCAATAAAATTGCTGAAAAGTATGGAGGGCAGGAAGTCTTCAGTTTTTATTTTTAAAAGTGTGAACTTGGGTGTTCTTAATATTACTTCATAACGCTATAACATATTCTATCTGATTCATTAAAGAATTAAGAAGATCAGGGATATTGAAGCTGGAACGGAATTTAGCATCCAGTCTCTGACTTATAGATTATGATCCACAAATATTGATGGCCAAAATAGATGCAGACCATTTTGCCTCCTTAGTCATATGCAAATCGGAACACCCAGTTTGTATTAAGGGCACCTAGTTCCAGAGGATATTGTTTTGAAAGGCACTGAGTAAATGGGAGCTGCAATTCTACAGCAAATGTAGAAGCTGAGTAATCAATTTATTTCCATACAGTTAGCGAGTATATTTTTAACACTAACAAGGCCATGTGACAGCAATCACCTGGATTTTCCATGGCATTTTGTGCCCAAAAGTCACTTTTGCAAACACCGTTTACCAAAATGAGTTCTATGTATTCTTTTTTATTTAAAAATTTAAAATTTTTAAAAAGATTGAAATATTCATAATACTTTGGTAGTGGAAATTTCAATTCAAACTCTAAAGATGTTTGTACTTTCCCACACCTCTTCCATAAGCAGCTATTTTTACATAAATAATAAAATGCCCACTAACATTAAGAATAAAAACCGTTCTGCGGCCAGGACTCCTTAAGGCCGTGTGCCTCGTGGTGCTGTTTGGTGGTAGTAAGAGTAGTGATAGCCCTGGTACCAGTGGTATTTGTAGGAGTGCTGATAAGAGCCGGGCTCGGTCATTACCCTGTGACTATGTGCCAGGCACGGTGATCAGCATTTTGCATTCAGATATTCAGCAAACACTGAACAAGTACCTCCTACCTGCCATGCACCGTGTTAGGCTCTGAGAATACAATGCTGAGCTGAAAGGACACAGCCCCTGTTCCCATGGAGCTTCCAGTCTATGGAGGAAGAATAGATGTTGATCAGATAATCATGTTAGAGAATGTTTAACCATCTACTGAGAAAAAATGCTCTGAAGGAAGTAATAACTTTTTATTTTATTTATTTTTATTTATATATCCCCCCCCCCGTTTCTGCTTGTTCTTGCTGTGTTCATTTTTGCGTTCTTCTGTATCTGCTTGTCTCCCCCACGTTTTGGTGACCCGCCGAGTCACCTCACCACACAGCGGCTTGCCCTGCCCACGGCGGCTTTGCCCTGCCCACGGCGGTCTGCCCACTCAAGGAGGCCCCGGGAACCGAACCTGGGGCCTCCCATGTGGTAAACCAGCGCCCTACCAATTGAGCTATAGCCGGCCCCAGAAGTAATGACTTTTTAAAGAGGGAATAACAAAGAAGCTTGATTTAGGTTAGGAGTGTGTCTTAGTTTCTTAGAACTGCTGTAACAAAGAACCACAAACTATGTGCCTTAAAATAACAGAAATCTGTTGTCTTTTGGTTCTGGAGGCTGGAAGGCAGCTTGAGGCATCAACAGGGCCATGTTCCCTCTGAAGCCTGTTGGGGAGAAGCTTGTCTCCTCTACTCCTGGTGTCTGCCCGCAGTCCTTGGCCACCTTTGGCTTGTAGGCCATCCTTCTGCCTCCTTCTTCACATGGCCGTCTCCCCAGTGTCTGTGTCTCTTCTCCCCAGGCGTTTTGGATTAAGGGCCCACTCTCCTCGATAATGACCTCACTTTAACTCACCTGATTCCATCTGCAATGTTCCTATTTCCAAACAAGATCGCCTTCAAAGGTAGCAGGGTTTAGTATTTCACCATATCTCCCGGGGAAACACAATTCAGCCTTAACAGAGCAGGGTCAGGAAAATCACTCTTCAGTTGCTAGGAGAGGAGTAAATGGGAATTTGAAAATCCTAATGGGGAGAGATGGCTGAGAATTCCCGACAGAAAGGAGAGCATGAGCCCAGACAGTGGTGAAAGGGCAGGTGCTGAAGGGACTGAAGAGTGTACTTGTCACTGGAACGCAGCCCTTGGGAGACGGGGCTCCCGGGTGACACTGGAGAGCCCGCTCAGGGTGGCGTTAGGCACGGGCCAGCGGGAAAGGCGATGGGAAGCCATTGCTTGAGGTGTTCTATTTTACCCTGTTTATTCCAGGGTGATTGGAAGAGGCAATACATCTCTTTTAGTTTGCTAAATGCTGCCAAAGCAATTTACCAGAATTGGCTGGATTTTATATGGGAATGTATTAGGGTAAAAGCTTACAGTTCTGAGGCTGTGGAAATGTCCAAATCAAGGCACCCTCAGAGATGCTGACTCACCGAAGGTCGGCTACCGGTGACCCTGGACTCCTGCCACGTGGCAAGGCACAGCAGTGGTCTCCCCTCTCCAGGTCTCCACCTTCTCCTCCAGGCTCACTTTCTCCCAGGCTCAGCTGTGGGCAATCGGGCACATGCTCATCTCTCCCCTCCCCTCCAGGCCTCCTTGCTGGTTCTGCTTCGGGCCTTCTGTCTGCCACTTTTCTCATGCGCAGGTTCTTCTCTGAGCTCCTGGGTTCCTTCCCTCCGTCGCTGCAGCTTTTCCTCTGTGTCTGCAGCCTTTTAGGCCTCCGTCTAAGGAGTCTGGTGAGGGATTAAGAACCGCCCTGTTCCCTCAATCTAATCAAAGGCCCTTCACTGAAGCGATCTAATCAAAGGTGGTCTCATCACAAGGCTCTTTAGCTCAGTTGATCAAAAGGTCCTATCGCCAGTGGGTTCACAGGTGCAGGAATGGGCTCTCTCTAAGAACAGGATATTCTGAGGTCCACAAAAGACTCAAGCCAGCACATCTGTGTGGTTTGACAATCAAAATGTATCAAAGGACATACAATGAAAAGCCCCCTTCCCATTTCCTACTTCCCTCCCCTCTCATAAGGAAACAGTTCTTAATAGTTGCTTCCCATGTACAAGGTCTGGAGTTCATTTCCTGGTACCTGCTAAAAACAGAACAACAAAAACAAACTTACAAAAAAAAACCAACTTGGGGAAGCAGCTGTAGCTCAGTGGTTGAGTGCTGGCTTCCCACATACAAAGTCCCGGGTTCAATTCCTGGCCCCAATACCATAAAAAAAATTAAAAACATGAATTGAGTGTGAGGTGGAAGGGGAAACAGGATCAGATTTTTGTTTTGAAAAAATGTCCCTAAGTTAATGGGACAAAGATATCTATTTAAAATAAAGACTGTGCAGACAGAATGTTAGAATGTTGAAAGGAACTTGGAATAGAGATTGGTTTCAGCTTCCTAACTACATACAGAGCTGGGGCCCCAGCTGGTGTGATCAGAATCTAGTGTAGTTCATTTTAAAAAATGCTTTGCTCATTTGTAGTCCTCTGTGTGTCTCTCTATCCCTTTAGAACTGCTTAGCTTGGGTGAAAATGACTCTCTGGGTGAGTTGATTCACTATTGTTATTATTAGAGGGCTTTCGTGGGGGGCAAAAACATGCTGGATGCTAGCTTTCCCTGCTGCAGAGCATCGGCTGCATTCAGGCAGGTTATGTAACTGGAACCACTGCTCCAGATACTGTTTTTCCGGTTCCACCATAAAGGGAAAAGACACAGAGTCAGGAAAGATTGTACAAAAGCACAGTCCTCAGCCAAACACACACACACACCTTGGCTTTTTCATCACATGGCAAAAGCACTTGGAGATGTCTTCTCCCTTGTCTTCCGAGGTCTGTTGGCTTCCAGCTTCTGGCTACTCCCCGTGGCCTCTTTCCATTTTCAGTTTCTTCTTCTTATAAGGACTTTTGCCATATTGGACGATGGCCCACCCTCCTGCAGTTTGGGTACCTTAATTAATAACATCCTCAAAGGTCCTGTTCCAAATGGGTTCACACCCCCTGGGCCAGGGGTTGGGACCTGAACATGCCTTTTGCGGGGGACATGATTCAATCCCCGACACGGATACCTTTAAAAAAAACATATATAGGTGCTTGACTGTGTTTGTAGATAAATGCCTAATGTCTTCATACACACATGAATATACGTAAACACATACACATTCAAATTTTTCTTGTTGCTATGGAAAACCAGTCCTGTTAGTATACCATGATATGGTACTACCAGTTATGCCTTAGTCCCTTTCCCTGTTGTCAGTATAAAGCCATGCTCACTGACTGTCTCTAAACTTAGAGCTGAGTAGGATCGTGTGGCCTCTAAAAATACCTTTCTTACCCTAGGGCCATGCCTAACACTAGGGCATCTTCAGATATACCTGGAATGCTTTCCTTTTTCCCTTTCCTTTATCCTCCTTCTCACCATGCCTTGGGTACCACCCAGCTCCTCCTTGAAAGCTCTAATGCCCCAACTCTCTCAAGTTCCGTTTGCATGCAGTATTTATTTTCTCCAAGTTATCCTTTATTGTATGAACTACCTTACAGTTAATATAATGTAGTCATGACAAGCAAAAAATGTGGAGTCAGAAATTCGTGGGTTCAGTCACCTGCTTTTCCACAACCTTAGACACTTCTGACAAGGCTTAACCTGCATACTTGGGACTTGGAAAAAGCCTTAAATTCAATTTCATATGTTTCTCCCCTATAGCACCAAAGTTTAAATTGGAATCTTTCTTTCAGAGAAGTTAGGACGAAAGTGATGGGTTATCCCATCCCCAGCTATTATAGCAGTATAGGCAGAATAGTAAGTCCTAACTCCAATTCTAGGAATATTCGTGCCTTCCAGTCTCGGAAGCTCGACTCCTGTACCATTAATAGCTTGAGCTGTCTCATCTGTTCTTGAAGTTATAGATGAGGTGATGGGTGGGAAAGTACATTGCAAAGGCTAACATGCTCTGTCAAAGTGAGAGTTATTATGACAGAGGGAAATGGCTTCCTTGCATAAAAGAAAGCCCATAGATTCAAGAAATGACTAAGAGATACTTATGCCACCGGAACCTTCATGCACGGCAGGCCCATAAAAGCACTGTGCATCAGTGCCTCGGTGGGAGAGGAGAACGAGTAGGTAATGAATTGGGAGTGGGTGATGTCAGCAAAGCTGGGGTCAGCCTCAGAATGCTCCTTGGTGTAATTCTAGAAATTCTGACAGGCTCCCTTGCAAGCAACCAAGTTGAACGGAAATGAAAAGTTTGAGTATAATGAAAATGGACAGCTTTCTAGCTGCAAACCTGAGTTATTCAAGCTAAAGAAGGTGTGATATAGGTCGGTACCAGGTTGCTCAGAGCAGCTCTGATTCCTGCACAGAACTTGGCATTTGGAACTTCGTTTACTGGCATTTATCCTTTATCTCCCTATCATCCACTCAAAAACGAAATAAACAAAACCCTCTGGGCCCGGCTAGATAGCTCAGTGGATAAAGAGCTCGCCGGTGTACCACATGGGAGGCCCCGGGCCCGGGTTCGGTTCCCGGGGACCTCTCCGAGCGGGCAGACGGCCTTGAGAAAGGCAAGCCGCCGTGGGCGGGCCGGAGCCGCCGTGGGCAAGGCAAAAAGCCACCACGGGCAGGGCTGAGCCCCCACGGGC
>PVKH010012444.1:0-17278 GCA_004027955.1 Chaetophractus vellerosus
AGAAAGATGGTGCTGATAAGGTTATAAGCCTGTGATCTAATTATGATGCTTATAGAGACAGGCTGAGTCCTAACAAAACCTTTGTGTTTGAAAACAGAAAAGGAGAGGTAGAACATCTACTGAGAAATGTTCTTGAGAAACAAAGATATCATTGTATGAGAGAGAGATAAAGTGTGAGACTGATTTGATTTGGGGGTGTCATTATTTTAAAGGTAAAGTTAAGCAAAATAAGTAGCTGAGTTATTTCAGGACAAGAGTTCTAAAAGAACATCTTGCAACAATGCTACAGGGACCTTGCTCCTGCCTCCCTAGGACAGACTACAAAAGAGCCCAGAAATAAACAATTATCTCAAAGTCTTGATGCAATGAAGACCTGATCCATTGACAACATGGAAGAACCTTGAAGTCATTATGTTGAGTGGAATAAGCTAGACTTAAAAGGCCAAATATATATATATATATATATATATATATTTATCTCATTGGTATGAAATAATTAGAATAAGTAAATTCATAATGTCAGAAACTAGAATACAGGTTACCAAGGGCTGGGCAGTTAATGCTTAATTGGTACAGAATTTCTGTTTGCAGTGATACAAAATTTTGGTAATGGATAGTGGTAATGGTAGCACAACACTGGGAATGGTATTAACAGCACAGAATTATATAGTAATTATATTAGTAAGAGAAATTTTAGGTTGTAAATATGTTATTGGAATAAAAAATTTAAAAACAACAATGTAGGATTGTAAAACCCAGACATTGTATTCTAAGGTGAACTATGGACTATAGTTAATAGTATAATTATAATAATATGGCTTTATGCAATGTGACAAAGGTACCATACTAATGCAAAGTGTTAACAATAAGGAAACCTGTATGTGTGAGGGAGGGTACAGGGGAACTCTTTATTTTTGTCGTGACTTCTGCAAACTTATAACTTCTGTAATAAATTAAAAAATACAAAAAATATATATGTGCATAGATTTTTTAGGCTAAGATAAAATCAACTTTGAGAAATAAATGATGCCTTGGGGGTTGATAAGCACTTAGGAAATTTTTTAACCTTACTTTTAAAAATAACCCTCTTTTAGAACCTAAATGTGCACAAAAAGTAAGTGTAGAATTCATTGATTTAGCAGAAAGTGAATTCACTTGGGTAAACACAAGCCAGGTCAGGAGGTGGATTAGAAACATCACCCAGAGTTTCCCAGTCATTCTCTTCCCAGTCAACTTCTTCCCCATTTATAGCCTCTACCCCGACTTCTAACATCATAGATTAGGTTTGCCTGCTTTTAGAATTTTTATCTAAATCTATCATACATAATGTATTATTTTTCCTTTTTTTTTTTTTTGCTCATCATTGTGTTTGTGACATTCATCCATGTTGTTGGATGCAGTAGTAGTTTATGTGTGTTCATGGCTGTGCAGCATTATTTTTAAACTTTAGGAGTAAAATTACTGTATTATTAAGAACTGGAAAAATAGATATAGAAACATCTCCGTTCGTATCTTAATAACAATATAATAATGATTTTGATAAGTATGAACTTGGGTTGATTTCCCCCAACTTTGACCCTTGAAACTAGGATTTGAAAACAGGCAGTTTATTTGGGGGATGATCCCCGGAAACCTGACCATAGTGGGAAAGGAGACCAGAAAGGGAAGGAGGTCAATGCTAACTATGTAAAGGGCCAGCCACTGTTTATGGCAGCTTGGACTCCATGCCACTGAGAAATCTTGGAGACAGTGTAGAAACCACCCAGAGTGGTCCCACCTAAGGGGTAAAGAGGCTGGGATATTTATCCACCAACTTCTCTTGGAAGGCTGTTCCCTGGGCCAGAAGCTCCCTGACACTCCAACCCTCCTTGCACACAGGAAGAGCACACTTCTGTGGTTGTAGAACATCTTCCAGTAGAGAATGGCAGGAACTTTTGTTGCCAACGGGCCCTGAAACTGGAAATTCTGAGTGCTTAGAGGTTATAGTAAAACCGACAGCATCTGCTACCAGTACCCTCTCAACCAAAAAGCATCTCTAAGTAAATTCAGTAGTGAATTATTGGTTTGCAGGTAGCTATATCCAAATTCAAAATGAAGGAACATAAGTGTTTGAATAATCAAGTTTATATCTTGGGAGACATGCTGTTTCTAATAAGCAAATATAAACTTCCTTAGGGTCCAGATTGGTCTTTTTCTAGATTCCGTAGTTAAGCGTAGCCATGGGCACCAAGGAGTAGGGACTAGTTGATCACAGAAGTGGCTCTCCATTGCAGAAAAGTTCTTGATAATTAGCTATTTGCAGTTGCCCTCTGAAAAACACTGTATTAAAAACCACACATAATCAGGAAGGTTGCATGAACAAATGGAATTGTGAAGTCTTAAATATTCTGTCAATGTGAGTCATTTAAATTTGTTCTTTTATAAAGAATGGGATTAAAACTGACCTTTGATTTTTGATGACAGACTATTGCTGTGTTTGCATGAGTTTTAAATTTAGAAGTAAGAGTTCACTAGTGTTATTTGGAGAGCTTAGATTGAAGAAATCTTTTTAGTTTGCAAAAGGAAGGTGTATTAAGATGTATAAAATTCTTTATGTACTTCAATTTCCTTTTTACTATCTGGAAGGCATTTGGAGAATGTGCCCGTGCACACTGCATATTCATGATTATCCATAAAGGATATGATTCAAAATTTGGTTTTGAACTATTGCCCCTAGTTTACATATTCTCCCAGCTCCCACTTTATTCATCAGAACTACTCAGAAATGAATACAGTTGTAAAGAAGCTAGGTAACTTCTTTAGTTCATTTTTCAAATCATAGACTTTCTTTTGAGGTAGGCTATTGTATTTTCAGACAGCCATAAACACTATAAAGTTGTCTTCAGTTGAACGGAAATTCACCTTCTTGTAATCTTGCTCACTCTTTCTTCATACAGGGACAACCCAGAGCACTACCGTTTACTTTCTGCAACAGGCAGAGATACAAGCCTCCTTACCCTTCTTTCTCATTAAATTTTTTTTTTTTTTTTTTTCTGATCCTTGAATTGCTCATAAGGGCAGGTTTTGCATCTTCCTGTTCTTCTTTCTATGGGTAACAGTTAAATTAGTTGATGACATTTTCATAGTATCTCATTAAGAACTGGACCCAACACTCTAGGTGTGCTCCTCATTTGTAATATGGTAGAACTCTTCCCTCTCATATTTTCAGAAACTGTTTCTCTTGATATGAGGAAGGTTGAATCAGAGAATGTTTGGTTGGAGACAAAAATAAATAGTTTGACATTTTCCATATGCAGTGGTATTCATGAGAAGCTTTAAGAGGGGAAATTGTAAAATCCGATTCAAGTTTTAGAAAAGAAACTTTAGTAGCATCAAGTATATATATATATGATAGGGTATATATATATATGCTATCAAAACAACAATTTTCTGACTCAATCCATTCTATTTTTATATCATCCATAGATTTGATTAATAGACAATCACTGTCTGCATCTAACACATTAATATATATGCTGGGCAGAAAAGGGAGGAAGGCATTGTCTCACAGGGTCAACCAAGGTCCCTCTTCTTCAGTATGATCATTCAGCAACTAAGATCTTTACCCAATGCATCTTTATCTTATACACAGGCTGCTAATAAAAATAATGATGGAGAGTACCATTTTTATCATTTATGATGTACAGTGTTGCCTTAAGGGTGGCTATTTCCAATAGAATGGTCCTCCTGAGCCGGTACGACAAAGGACAAACATGTCTTTTAGTGAGAAGGTGATTTATTGTGAGCACACAAGCAAGGAACTGGGGGAATCGTCCCCAAACCAGTTCAAAGTGAGAATGAGAACTAGGGTTTTTATAGGCAAAGGAGAGAAGGGCAGGGAAAAAGAGAAACAAGTTAAAAAAAAAAAGTGATGCCAGGGGTCTTGTGGGGAGGGTATATGCAATTTCTCAGTCCTGTGTTGTCTCAAGCACATCAAACTTGTCCTTGATTTCAGAAGCTAATAAACCACAGTTTAGATATCGTTTTGCAGGTACAAGGCCTTCATGGCTCTTTCTCAGCCAAATGCTCAAGGATATCAAGCATTTTGTCTCTGATAAAAGTTACAGATTTACACCATTCTGTCTGTTTTTGCTTTGAGGCGTTATCTTATTCCTGTAAGCATAACTAAGAAGGTCTGGTTAATCCTTCGTGGAACTAAGTACAAAGAGTAAACTTCTGAAATTAGATTAATAGAAAACCAGCTCAGTTAGTTTTAGAATTTTCAGAGCTGCTTAATTGAAGAAATTTTAATAAGTGCACTTTCCAGCTAACAAGAGCAATTTATAAATGTTAACGTATTTAATCATCACCACAATTCTTTGAGTTGGTATCATTGTCATCGTCATTTGTAAATGAGGAAACTCAGGAACAGAGAATTTAAGTTACACGTACAATGTCCCACAGCTGGTAAGTGGCAGAGCTGCACTCCAGTCAGTGGCTCCAGACTTTGTGTTCTGAGCCTCTTTGTTATTCTGCCTCTTTAGAACTAGAACAATCTAGAATAAATCTTACCTAATGTACCATGTAGAAAGTGACAGCTACTCCATGGCCTGGTGTCATACATGTTTATAGCACTCTTAAGTAACTTCAAACCGTGGGAATAAGGAGAGAAAGGCAAGAATAGCAAGCCTGGATGGTTGCTGCCGTTTTGAAAGTATTTTCAGTTAAGAAATGTATTGAAGGGATAAAGACTTTCTTCCATAAAAAACAAGTTTAAAATCCTATTAAATGTTTTTTTCTTTTTATTTACCAAATCATCCAGTTGTGTGTTCTTGCACAAGTTCATTACTCACAGGTAAACTATTTAAAAACATACACTTTACATTGGATTTAATATAGTCACCAGTTCATAACTAGAGATTGTTTTAAATCTTAAAAAAATCCAAATTCTACCTGATGTTTAATTTTACTACTTCCATTTATATATTTGCCCTTGTTTTTGATTAAAACACAAGAATTGCTAATTTTGTGAAGGTATGATTTGAAGATGGAGTTTAAGATGACATTTCTAGCTGGAAGGATTCAGAAATCTCTAGTGTTTTTCTCAGGGTACTTATTTCTCCAAGTTTAAAAATATTTTAGATCATCTTTTAAAGATGAGATTCAGGGGTTTTATTCTAATGATCAAGAATTTTCTTGCTGAGAGAGGTTGATGGGATTAACTGTGTTTGAGGTCTGTAATATTCCTTTTCTTTATCTCTTGGGAGCAATGAGTATTACAGATATTATAATTGGATAAGCCTTTCTAAAAATGTTTTAAACAACTTCACATAGAGGTGTTATAAAAACAAAGTTATAATAAAAATTGTGATGAAAGATTCTTTTCCTAGTGAGGATGATGTTAACCAATGGCAATATTAACGAATCTTTAAAATGTTTTCTTGAGGCTATTTTCACATGTCACTTCAAGTTTCCAGTCACTTAACAGTGATGATATACCCTGATTTGCCCCAGACATACCTGGTTCACACCTGTAATCTCAGCATCTCATCTTGGTTGCTTTTGATCTGGACAGATGTGTCCAGTTTAGATAAGAAATTATATGGTTATTCCTCAGTTACTTTCATTTACATTCATTCAAAACAATAGTTCAGACACACTTTTATTCCACACTTTCTAGGGAATTTTATCTCAGTTTATTTATTTATACTTAAAATTCCCAATCCTCTCTAAAATATATGAAGGTATATATATGAAATATATAATTTCTTTTTAACACCTCTATGCGAAGATATACAGGATTTAAGACAATTAATCAATGATAATCACACAGTTCTCCTATATCAATTTAAAGAATTGAAAGAAAATATGACTACAGAGATAAAGGTTATTAAGAAGACATTGGATAAGCATAAAGAACAATTTGAAAATCTGCAAAGGAAAGTAACAGACCTTATGGGAATGAAAGACATGATGGATGAGATAAAAAATACATTAGAGGCACATAAGAGCAGATTTGAATTGCTCAAAGACAGAATTAATGATTTTGAAGACAGAACATCTGAACTGGAAAAGACAGGAGAACAAAGACAAGAGAATGGTGAAAATGGAACAGGGTCTCAGGGAATTGAATGACAATGCAAAATGCAAAAACATATACATTATCAGTGTCCCAGAAGGAGAAGAAAATGGAAAAGGGGCAGAAAGAATATTAGAGGAAATAATGATCGAAAATGTCCCAACTCTCATGAAAGACATAAATATCAATATCCAAGAAGGACAATGTACCCAAAACAGAATAAATCCAAATAGGCACCTACTATTCAGAATGACAAATATCATAGAGAAAAAGAAGATTCTGAAAGCAGCAAGAGAAAAGGAAAGCATCACACACAAAGGAAACTTGATAAGATTAAGTGCTGACCTCTCATCAGAAATCATGGAGGGGGGAAGAAAGTGGTATGATGTACTTAAGGTACTGAAAGAGAAAAACTGCCAGCTAAGAATCTTGTATCCAGCAAAGGTCACCTTCAAAAATGAGGGGAGTTCAAAGTCTTCACAGACACATACAAACTGATAGAATCTGTTACCGAAAGACCAGAATTACAAAAGATACTAAAGGAGGTGCTGAAAGGAAAAAACAAGGGTGAGAGACAGTTTAGAACAGTTTAGAAATGAAGATTATTAGAAAGGGAAAATTAAAGAGTAAAAAGATAGACAATAGTACAACATGACAACAGAAAGCCAGAAGTCAAAGTGGATGAAGTAAGTAATGCATTTACAGTAATAACACTGAATGTTAATGACTTGAACTTCCCAATCAAATGACATAGACTAATAGAATGGATAAACAAATATGATCCATCTACATGTTGTCTACAAGAGACTCACCTCAGTTCTAAGGACACAACCAGGTTAAAAGTGAAAAGTTGGTAAAAGATATTCCACACAAACAGTAACCAAAAAAAAGCTGGAGTAGTGATAGCAATATCAGATAAAGTAAAATTTAAATGCCAAACTGTTATAAGGGATGAAGATGGTCATTTTATATTAATAAAAGGGACAATTCAGCAAGAAGAAATAACTATACTAAATATATATATTTTTAAAGATTTATTTATATATCCCCCCCTTGCTGCTCGTGCTCTCTGTGTTCATTTGATTTGTGCTCTTCTGTGTCTGCTTGTCTCCCCCTGCTGGGTCATTCTGCCGAGTCAGCTCACCGCATGGTGGCCTGCCTTCACCAGGAGGCCCCGGGAAGTGAACCAGGGGCCTCCCATGCAGTAAACCAGAGCCCAACCAATTGAGCCACAGCTGGTTCCCTATACTAAATATTTATGTACCTTACTGGAATGCTCCAAGATATATAAGGCACGAACTGGCAAACCTGAAGGGAAATATAGATGTGTCTACAATAATAGTTGGAGACTCAAAACACCACTCTCAGTATTGGCTAGAACATCTGGAAGAGGATAAATAGAGAGCTTGAATAATATGATAAAAGAAATAGACCTAACAAACATCTATAGAGCAATGTACCCCCAAACAGCAGGATATATATTCTTTTCAAGTGTTCATGGATCCTTCTCCAAGATAGACCATATATTGGGTTATAAGACAAGTCTCAATAAATTTTTAAAAAAGATTGAAATTAATGCAAAACATTTTGATCATAACAGAATGAAGCTGGAAATCAATAATGGACAGAAAAAAGGTAAATTCATAAACATACAGAGATTAAACAACACTTAAATAATCAGTGAGTCAAAGAAGAAATTGCAAGAGAATTCAGCAAATACCTTGAGATGAATGAAAATGAGAACACAACATATCAAAACCTATGGGAGACTGCAAAGAGAGTATTGAGAGGGAAATTTGTAACCCTCAGTTCTTACATTAAAAAAGAAGAAAGCTAAAATTGAAAATCTAATTGCACACCTGGAGGAACTAGAAAAAAAAAACCCAGCAAACTAATCCCAAACCAAGCTGATAGAAAGAAATAGTAAAGATCAGAGCAGAAATAAATGTAATTGAGAACAACAACAACAAAAAAACCAATAGAATCAACAAAACCAAAAGTTCATTCTTTGGGTTCAGTAAAATCGACAAATCCTTAGCTAAACTGACAAAGAAAAAAGAAATAAGACACAAATAAGTAAAATCAGAAATGAGAGAGGGGACATTACCACTGACCCCACAGAAATAAGAGATCGTAAGAGGATACTATGAACAACTGTATGCCAAAAAACTCGACAACGTAGAGGGGTTGGACAAATTCCTAGAAACACATGAACCGCCTATACTCACCCTAGAAGAAATAGACCTCAACAAACCAATCACAAGTGAAGAGATTGAAACAGTCATCAAATACCTCCCAAAGATTAAAAGCTCAGGAACAGATGGCTTCACAGGTAAATTCTACCAATTATTCAAAGATGTCCTAATACCAAGCTCTTTCAAAAAATTGAACAGGAAAGAATGCTAACAAACTCATTCTATGAAGCCAACATCACCTTAATACCAAAACCAGATAAAGATACTACCAAAAAAAAATTACAGACCAGTATCTCTAATGAATATAGATGCAAAAATCCTCAACAACATACTTGCAAACCAAGTCCAAGAGCACATTAAAAGAATTATATACCATGATCAAATGGGTTTTATCACAAGTATGCAAGGGTGGTTCAACACAAGAAAATCAGTTAGTGTAATAAACCACATTAATAAACTGAAGAAGAAAAACCATATGATCCTCTCTATTGATGCAGAAAAGGCATTTGACAAAATACAGCACCCTTTCTTAAGAAGCACTTCAAAAGATAGGAATAGAAGGAAACTCTCAATATGGTAAAGTGCATATATGAAAAACCTATAGCTAACATTGTACTCGATGAAAGACTGAAAGTTTCTCACTGAGATCAGGAACAAGACAAGGGTGCCCATTGTCACCATTATTATTCAATATCGTGGTAGAAGTTCTAGTTAGAGCAGGGAAGCTAGATAAAGAAATAAAAGGCACCCAAATAGAAAAGGAAGAAGTAAAACTTTCACTATTTACTATTGATATGATCTTATATCTAGAAAATCCTGAAAAATCTACAACAAAACTACTGGAATTAATAGATGAGTTCAGCAAAGTGGTGGCATACAAGATTAATATGCAAAAATCGATAGCGTTTCTATATAATACCGATGTGCACTCTGAGGAGGAAATTAAAAAATTCCATTTAAAATAATGACTAAAACAGTCAAATAATGAAGAATAAACTTAACCCAAAGACAAAAAGGCCCCGTATTCAGAAAATTAGAAAACATTGCTAAAGTAAAAATGAAAAAGACTTAAATAGGTGGAAGGATATTCCATGCTCAAGGACTGGAAGATGAAATATCATTAAGACGTCAATTCTACCAAAATTGATTTGCAGATTCCACACAATCCCAATAAAAATCTCAACAGCCTTTTTTGCAGAAATTGAAAAGTCAATAATCAAATTTATTTGGAAGGATAACGGACCCTGAATAGCCAAAAATATCTTAAAAAACAGAGAGAGAGGATTCTCACTTCCTGACTTTAAGGTATAATGCTTAGCTACAGTGGTAAAGACAGCATGGTACTGGCATAAGGACAGACAGATTGACCAATGGAATCAAATCGAGAACTCAGAAATCAACCCTCACATCTACAGTCAAGTGATTTTTTTTTGTTACATATCCTCTCCTTTCTGCTTGCTCTTGCTGCATTTATTTTTTTTGTGTGTGTATTCTTCTGTGTCTGCTCTATCTCCCCCTGTTGTGGCGACACACTGAGTCAGCTCACTGCGCAGGTGGCTCTGCTCCGTTTGCGGGCGGCTTTTTGCTTCTGTTCGCGGGTGGCTTTTTTGCTTCTCTTCCCGGGCGGCTTGCCCTGCCCGTGGCGGCTTTTTGTCCTGCCCGTGTGGCTTTTTGTCCTGTCCACAGTGGCTCTGCCCCACCCACAGCGGCTTGCCGTTCTCAAGGTGGTCTGCCCGCCCGGAGAGGTCCCTGGGAACCGAACCTGGGGCCTCCTATGTGGTGTACCGGCGCCCTATCCACTGGGCTATGGCTGGCCCCTGTACAGTCAAGTGGTTTTTGACAAGGCTGTCAAGCCCACCCAGCTGGTCCAGAACATTCTATTCAACAAATGGTGCTGGGAGAACTGGATAGCCATTTCCAAAGGAAAGAAAGAAGACCCCTAGCTCATACCTTACACAAAAATTAACGCAGAGTGGATCAAGGACCTAAATATAAAAACAACAACCATAAAACGTCTAGATGAAAATGTAGGAAAACATCTTCAAGATCTTGTGTAGGCAGTAGTTTCTTAAACCTTACACCTGAAGCATGAGCAACAAAAGAAGAAAAAATAAACACTTTTGCACCTCAAAGGACTTTGTCAAAAGGGAGCCAACTCAATGAGAGAAAATATTTGCAATCAGATATCTGATAATGGTTTAATATCCATGATATATTAGGAGATTGTACAATTCAACAATAAAAAATGGACAAAAGACTTGAAAAAAGAACTGTCCAAAGAAGAAATACAAATGGCAAAGAAACACATGAAAAAAAGGGTCAATATCCTAGCAATTAGGGAAATGCAAATCAAAACTACAATGAGATATCATTTCACACCTAATAGACTGGTCGCTATTAAAAAGTCGGAAAATTGTAAATGTTGGAGAGAATGTGGAGAGATAGGAACTGTTATTCATTGTTGGTGGGAATGAAGAATGGTATAGCTGCTGTGGAGGACTTTTTGGCAATTCCTAAGGAAGTGAAACATAGACTTGCCATGGGACCTGGTAGTGAGACCCATTGCTAGGTGTATACCCAGAAGAACTGAGAGAAGTGATATGAATAGACATCTCTACACCAATGTTCATAGTAGTGTTATTCACGATAGCCAAAAGTTGGAAACAACCCAAGTGTCCATCAATGGATGACCCACGAGTGTATGATGGAATATTATGCAGCGGTAAGAAGAAATGAAGTTGTGAAACATATGACAATGTATATGAACCTGGAAGACAATATCTTGAGTGAAGCAAACCAGACACAAAAGGACAAATATTGTATGATTGCGCTCTTATGAAATAAATATGTGAAATATAAATATATTATCTGAAATATGAACATGGATAAAATTGCATAAGACCATTTTTATTTGAAGCTGAACAAATGTAGATTAATACTACAAAATGTTAATATCAGACCAAAAAAAACACCCCATTATACTAAGTAAAGGAGACCAGACAAAGAGTACTATGTATTGTATGATTCTATTTATATAAAATGTAAATATAAGTCAATTTATAAGATGAAATGAGATTAGTGGTTATGTAGGTCTGAGGAAGGACTGCTAAGGGGTGTGGAGTCTTTCTTTTTGGAGTAATAAAATTGTTCTAAAATTTTTCAGATGATGAATGTACAACATTGTGATTATACTAAAAGCCATTGATTATACACTTTGGATCAATCATATGGTATGTGAATATATCTCAATAAAACTGCTTAATAAACAAATAATTAATTGTTTCTGTCAAGAATAACCAGAAATAGCAGCTATGTATAGCAGGGGAAACAGAGAGATTGAAAGGTGAGGAATTTTCTTGTTTGTTTGTCTTTTTTTGTTTATTATTATTATTATTATTATTATTATTATTATTATTTTAAAATATTCTCTGGATAGTCTTTTTTTTTGTTGTTACATATCCCTTCCCCCCTTTCTGCTTGCTCTTGCTATGTGTGTCCATTCTTCTGTGTTCTTCTATGTCTGCTTCTTGCCTCCCCCCGTATTTTGCGGCGATGCACCGAGTTGGCCCTCCGTGCGGGTGGCTCGCCCCCCTTGTGGGTGGCTCCATTCCGTTTCATGGGCGGCTCCGCTCCGTGTTTTGCGGGCTGCTCGGCTCCGTGATTCGCGGGCGGCAGCTCTGTGTTTCACGGGTGACTTGCCATGCCCGTGGCGGCTCCGCCCTGCCCGTGGCGGCTCCGCCCTGCCCGTGGCGGCTTTTTTTGCCTTGCCCACGGTGGCTTTGCCCCGCCCACGGCAGCTTGCCTTTCTCAAGGCTGTGTGCCTGCTCGGAGAGGTCCTCGGGAACCGAACCTGGGGCCTCGCATGTGGTGTACCGGCGCCCTATCCGCTGGGCTATACGGCCGGCCCCATATTATTATTATTGAAATATTGAAAATGCTCTAATAATGATTGAAGTGGTGAATACACATATGTGATTTTTATGTGATATTAATATGTATCCATAAAATTGATTAAAAAAAAAACCTTAATCAAATAACCTTAGTCAAGAAAGATAAACTCAAATATGTCCTATCATACTGCCCATCATAACTAAATACAAATGAATTCTACTGGCATACTTTCTTCATTTGTTTCCTTGTATTACCACCTGTACCTTGCCCTGACTCATGCCCACCTGGGAAATAGATAAATGATTTTGCTCTGTGTGAAGATACCAATAGGTACGGTCATAGTTAACTAGTCTTAAGGTGGCATTTTGAGCCTACCTTCCTGGTGGGATGTAGGGGATGCAATACATAATATCACTTTGTTTCCTCACCTGATTTCTGATCCAAGTGAGAAAGAAGGAAGTCAGGTTGATGGAGATATAAATGCTGACTTCAGTGTAGATAACGCTGACATTGGAGAACAAGGTTATATTCATAGCAGCTCTGGGCTCACTAAGACTGCTTTACAGAATGAGACAGACCTGCCTATTCAGGCACAGAGGACAACCACATGCCTCCACTCAATGGAAGCTTCCTTCCTTGCTAAACTGACCACATTGCTGAAAACAAAGGATGCCTCTGTCTTCAGGTAGGTGGATCCCCAAAAAAGGAACTGTCAGAAGAGACATAAACATTCATGCTAAGTTTCTCCTCTTTAAATCATCAATCATATAGGTCACTCCACCTCCCCTGGGCAATGGTCAGTGAGAAGAGCAGCAGAGGGTTACTATAAAGGATCCCCTCCAACACACAAGCAACAAGAGTGGGCAATTCCTATTTCCCTTCCAGCCTGTCCATAACTTTCTCAAGGTCCAGGACAGAAATACAGACCTAAATATCATATGCCTAAAATTTAAAATATTATACACTAAGCCAACAAATGTTGCATAAAGTGTTTTCTATCTTCTTACCTTGACAAATAAACCTTCATAATGACGTAATAAAAATATGTGCAAAGCTCTGTTTTTTATATGACTATGTATCAGCAAAATATTTTTAAAAATTATTACTTTGCATAGAGGGTTCTGTTGATGCATCAGCAATATGTGTGTATAAAGAACAAAATAAAGACACTGAATTCATAAAACATTATATATTCCATAAAATTTATTTTCTTTGCTTTTGTATCAGCTAAGTCATGTCATTGACACTACAATCAATATTTTCACATACTGTATGCTTATTGACAATAACTTCAAATTAGAAAACATTTCTTTATTTGTTTATATTCATAGATAGTTTTCTTTTAAACAATTTCCATTTGGAGAAGATTTTTTCCTGATGAAATAATAGCAAATGAAATTTTCAATAAAATTCTTAAAGCATAAGTTTCAAAACTGAACTGCAGATTTACTGTATTATGTTCAAATGTAGTAATGGAATTGCATATGATTAAATAACTTTGTCCCAGAAAATCTTACAAAATATTTACTTCCATCATATAGATTGCTCTCACTTAATACACAGATATGCTGGCCTCGGAAACATGTAGCAAGACTGGAAGTTGGAGGAAGGACCCTAACCTCCCAACAAGATTAGGGAGTGGTCAGCTGAGAGTTTAGGAAAGGCAGGCTCCTGTTTTTGCTTTGCATGCTTAAAAGGTTCCTTCTTCAAATGCAAATATTAAGAGAGGCTGCAGTTATGCAGTAATGTATAAAGTCATTTTGGTCCATAAAATTTGGGGTTCAGTTGGCACTCTCGTCCCCATTCCCGACCCCCAGATAGCTATACACCATTTGCAGTGCGAGGGGACTTTAACATTCACCTGATGCTTGGCACCAGTAGTAGGGTGGACCTCTCTCTAACAAGGCAGATATTCTTTGGTTCTACCTTATATTTTAGAAGCTCAAATTTTGGGTAGCAGGTTAGTTTCCAATCTGATGAGCCTAGAAACAAGATTCTAGAAAGGGCGTGTCTGGAGACTGAAACTGGAGGAACAATCCTCCTTATCAGATGACATGACATTAAATACTCATAAAGCTATCTTTAAGCCGTAGGTTTTTCTCTTACCTGCTTACTTTCTAGCCTCTGTTCATTCTTTAGGTGAAGTCCTGAGGCTTATCAAGACTCTGGGAAGAGTTTTGGGATGGGGAAAACTCTCTGAAATAAGAAGGCTAAAACCTTTCCAATCCACTGATTCAATTATCTGCCCCTTCGGAAATGTGAGAAACTACCAGTTACATAAGCAGCACCAGCTCTGTTATTGTTTTGAACAACCAGACGCTTCAGAACAAAGACCTCCTCCTTCCCCCTTTTTTTGTGTGTGGTGGGAAGAGTTGGTATGCATATGGGATGGGATATATATTTTCTTGGCACAGATCCAAAGATTCTCTAAAGGAAAAATGTGACCAAATAAATTATTGAAACAAATTTATTTTTCTTCTCTCTTGTTTTTCCCATTCCTATTTTAAAGTTGGTCACCAGGTCCTTAGTAATAAATAGATAATAGACTAGAGCAGGGGTTCTTAACCTATTTTGTTCCACGGACCCCTTTGCCAGTCAGGTGAAAAACATGGACCCCTTACGAAGTTCACACTATACTGTGTATTATTTAATAAATATATCACAACAGCACCAACACATCTCCACAAGAATAATGTTTTGTTTTGTTTTTTTTTTTTAATTTAAATTCAAGCTCATTGACCCCTTGTTAAGAACTCCTGGACTAGAGGGAGGGATGTGTGGAGTTTGCTGGGTGTAAAGCTGTAATTGAAGGCAAAACAATCCTCTGTTATTAAACCAAAATGCATGGAAGAGATTCAGTTGGTTGTTCAGTGGAAGGAGTGGAAGGATTTTGAGAACTACAAGAAAGGTGAGGAGAACATTAGAAAAAGAGAGAAGTCCTTGAGTAGCCAACTAGTCAGTTAGGGTACAATAAATATTCTCATTTTAAGCATGATTTAGAAGCAGCAGGGTGGCTACACCTGTGAAGGCCACATGGGCTGGGACAATGGGTGTCTCAATAGTAACCAATGTAGACCAATGACTAGAAATTCTTTCTAAATATTTAACATAATATCCCAGGGCCTTGACACAACTGGGGGAATGGGTAGAACAGTAACAATAATTGTCAGTAATTTTTAGGTTTCTGAGTTAAACTTAAAGGAAACACAGAAATGTAGGATTTCTTCTTCACCTGAGTTCATGGGCTAAACATCTGAGTGTCTCAGTCTACTTTTAACATCCTGGGAAGAGGTGAGATGAGGCAACTGAACTGAGTTCTTACAGAAATATTGGCACTGAGCTCTGTTAATGACAAAGTCTCTTAGAATTCAAGGTGTCTAGTTGCTAAAATTCTGTTGCTAAAAGTCTTCAAGGGGCCGGCTGTATAGCCCAGTGGATAAGGGTGCCGGTACAACACATGGGAGGCCCCGGGTTCGGTTCCCGGGGACCTCTCCTAGCGGGCACACGGCCTTGAGAAGGACAGGCCGCCGTGGGCAGGGCAGAGCCGCCGTGGGCAGGGCAAAAAAGCTGCCACGGGCAGGGCAAAGCCGCCACGGGCAGGGCAGGTCGCCCGCGAACGGAGCGCAGCCAGCTGCCCGCGAACTGAAGCAGAGCTGGCCGCGAACGGAAGCAGAAGCCGCCCACAAGCGGGGCAAAGCCACCTGCGCGGTGACCGGACTCGGCGCGTCGCCGCAACCGGGGGAGACAGAGCAGACATAGAGAAACACAAGAATGGACACACAGCAAGTGCAAGCAGAAGGTGGGGGGGGGTATATGTAATAAATAAAAAATAAATCTTTAAAAAAAAAAAAAGTCTTCAAATAAACCAAAGCTGTTTCCTAAATTATCTACCAGATAATTACATGTTGTTTCATGTAATTGGGATGGTATCACCTTACTCTACTGTAAAATATAGTAGCACACGACTGAGAGCTGAAACCTAAGCCATCATAACAAAACTAAGCCTCCAGAGAAGACATTTTTTGAAGAATCCCTTGGTTAAATGAAAGAGTTCTGGGCCATTAATGTTCAGTTGTACTTGGTATTTCACATTTCTACAAGTCAGTTGCAGAACTGTAAGAGAAAAGTTCTCAAGCTCTTTCAGTTTTCATGTTTCACTTCTCATTCTTTGAGTCACACTAGCCTGAGATTTCAATAATATCACAATAGTTATAATAAAGCAGCAATTCTTTCACTAAGCCCCCATTAGCAAAAGTATTGGCAATATGATAGCCCCTTCTAAATCTCTCCTCTGATTTAATGTGCTCCCTGTGTTTTCACATATCTTTCCCAATGGACACGTTCACTCTTGTCTTCTAACTTTATCTTCTGATACTTCAGAAGATGCTCATTCCTCTGCCCCTTAGGTCCCTGGTGCTATTTGAACAATCTCTGATTCTAAACTGAGATGAGGAATACTCCAGTTTCTACAAGTCTTCCAGTCTGGTATTAGGCCACGGAGCTGGGCTCTATGTGTGTGGTCAAATAGTATTAATATTTCAAAGTGTTAATGAATGTATCTCAAACGCCCAAATACATCAGATGTCTTCATTTCTATCCTTAAGGGCCTTTTTCACAAATGAGCAGGACAGGGGCCATCTGCTGTTCCTGTGGAGGTGGTGGCCATCATGCTACCAGAGGAAGAGAAAACATTCTCACCAACCACCTAAGTTTAAGGCAAAGACTCAGATGAATATTTACAGATAAAATTTTTCCAATCCCCACTCCAGAGAAAAAATCCTGAGAACTGGGAGATGGAAGCAGAAGGTACCCAGGACCAGTGGACAATATTTAGTAGGGGGAGGTAGTCTTATCCTGATTGAGCAAGCACCGCTGGACACCATTGGACACCGAGAGGTTACTCAGAGTCTGAAGATTGCTGTCTTCAGGCTAGTGAGTGCCATGTGGTGCCTGAACCAAGGAATTACATTATGGTCCTTCTTTTGCCTATCTAGTGAGGAGCACCAATTGACTACAGTCAGCTTGCTGTCCATAGTATATTCAACAGGAGAGATCTCCAACCTATCTGACCACATATGACCTTATCTGACCTCTCATGTGGACAACCACCTTCTAATTTCCCAGAAAACCTGTA
>PVKH010012445.1:0-17270 GCA_004027955.1 Chaetophractus vellerosus
GGACCCTGTTGCTCTGTATTGGAAGTTTTGATGGAAGGAACTATCTGTTTATTTGCCAGGAGACCTTTCCTTTGCCTGTGTTGAATTTCAATCCTTTCTGCAATTGCTGGAGTAGTTCTTTTTCATAATGCAGTTCAGTCAACATTTCTGCCCACTGATAGTGTCTATCCTATTCCCATACCTCATAGATTTTTTTTTTTGGGAGGGAAGAGAGTAAAATTCCTGAGCTTATGATTTCTTAAAATCATAAGTTCTTTTAATTGAAATTTTGATGTGAAAATGTGCAGTTGTAAAGACATTCTCCTACATTTTCTCTAGTAGCTTTGTTGTCTTAGCTTCCACATTTAGTTCTATGATCTACCTCAAATTAATTTTTTGTGTCTGTGTGATATAGGGACCAAAGTTAATTTTTAAAATAAAGATATTTCTGTTGTTACAGCACCATTTATTGAAAAGACATTCTTTTCCCCATTTATTAAGCATGATATTTGAAATATTTCTCTTTTTATTTTTTATATTCTTTTAGGCATGTTTGTCTTTATGCTTATGCTTCTAAATTTTTAACAAGCATGCTTTTTTTAAAGTTTCTGATTCTGGTTTGCATTTTCCAATCCTGGAAAATCAAATAATATTAACAGTATATCTTCTCATTTAGAACAGTATTTTTTCTTCTGAATAAGAATTTTCTTAACCTTAAATTGTAAATTTATTTCCAAACAGCTTTGCTTAAGTTTTAAACTTTTATAATCCTACAAATTACTCAATTGAATAAGAAAAAAAAATGAAGTAACTAATAAGTGACACAAAACATTTATTCTGTTTTTTTTTTAAGAATTTCAATTACTACATAAAAAAATCCAGAAAGTTATTTTAGATACTTTGAAGTGTATCCATTGTTAGTGGCAAAATGATAAGATGTCTCCCAAACCATCCTAAGTCACCAGAATTTTGACTATTATCTACAGCTAACTATATTTCCCACAAGGTGTGCAGAGGAATGAACAGTAGAGCATTAAATTTAAATTGCAGTCCCTTTGGATTGCTTAAAGTCCTGTTAAGTCTCAATACTTCTGTTAATGGATTGATTTTTAACATAGAAATCACATTTTTCTCATTAAATATGTCACTTTTCCTTTAGATATTTTGTTCCCTTTTTAATTTAGTTTTAATCCACACATTTTTTTAAAGTAATAGGATTTCATAAATTTATGGTAACTAATGAATATCATTTTCAGGCTTAATTATTTATTTTCATGTGAATACTCTGGTAGAATATATGTATTAGTACTGATAATATAAAATATTCAATTTCTTATTAGAATGAAGACCATGTACATTTTACCTAAAGATTTAAACATCAAAACCCCAAATTACTTGATTTCTGTCGTTTGTCACTTACATGTTTGAATTCCCAAATGCACTTTCATAGAACATAGAAGAACACTTGAAGAAAATATAATTTAGTGGGTCCAGTGACATCTCATATATTATATGTGCCCTCTAATTTTTTTTTGAAATTAACTGCTAGTCTTAATATTTAAAAAAGCATTAATGACATGATATAATTCTATTAGTGCATATATATATATATATTTATTGATATACCTTTTTTGTTGCCTGTGGTCAATGGGATGTGTAAAAATTTCAAATATAAAAGTTCAGAGAAAAATGATTAAGGCAATATTGAAAATTTATCTGACTCCTCAGTAAATGAATTACTTACAATGGGAATTTTTATGTGAAATAAAAACACACAATTAATATAAGCATACACACAAGCTTATCATTTGCCTTTTTGCTAGTTGCTTGCAGTTATATCCTTGCCTTTTACTGTTCTGCACTGTATCTAAAGGCACTGGAATAAATATGTATAAATGTGTGTGTGCATGTGGTATTTTTGTTCCTGATAAAGAATAATACACAGGAGTGTGAAATAAGGTGATGAAACAAATACACAATTGTCTGCTTCCCCTTACTGTCCCCAAACTCATGAAATAGTAGAAATAGTAGAAAAGATGTTATTTTAAAATAATAAATCTGTTAATATCCCTGTACCTAGAATAATAGAAAAATATCTCTAATTTAATGATTCGGAGCATAGATTCTGGAGATGAACAATTTATTATATTAAAAGTTAGACTTAAACTCACCACATACTGGTTGGGTAATCTTATGTAATATACTGAACCTTGAGTTACCTCATTTTTCTCCCCTGTAAATTGTGGAAACTAATGGCACCTTATATGGCTGTTGTGACCACTGAATGAGAGAATGTGTGTAACAAGCTTTGTATAGTGCCTAGAACACTGTAAATGTTCAATGAATGTTGGTGGTGTTAGTGATTGTCTTTTTGTCCTCCTCCTCCACCTACTTCTGCTTTTTCTCCTTCTGCTTATTATTATCACTATTATGCAAATTAATAGCTGCTCTCTAAGGAAGGCAACCATACTTAGTACTTTATCCATACTGCTTCTCCCTAGGTCTTTAACCATTTCTAAATTTCTATAATGAGGGCAGAGTTTGTTTTGCTTCCTTTTAGAAATGTAGACCAAGGATATGCCTTGTACTAAGCAGACACTATAAAATTTGTTGAGTGAAGGAATACATTTTTAAATTCTTTTCTTAAAACACTTTGCAGCATCATTCACCCCTTTTTTAAACACTGTCATAATTTGACCTTTGACTTTTGTGATACCATATTTGATTTTCTTCCTACCTTACTGACCTATTTTCAGTCACCTTTGCTGTCTCCTACTTCTTAATCCCTAATTATTGTGGTTCTTAAGGCTCAGTACTGGACTTGCCCACTCATTTTCTAGGTTTATTCATTCACTCTCATAGTGTTACACACATCTCTTTATGTCAGGTAACTCTAATGTTTAGCTCTCCAGATGACTCCAATCTTCAGAGCTCCACTCCCTATCTATAACTGTCTGACTTCCCAATTGGTGACATACAGGTATCTCAAACATAGTATGCCCCAAACTGAACTCTTCATCTTTCTCACATATCTATTTTTCTTTTAGGTTTCTACATTTTATTTAATGTAATTTCCATCCTTTCAGTTGCTCATGCTAGAGCCTTAGAAGTTACACTTGATGTCTCTCTTTCCTTCATTCTTCCTATTTATTATATACGCCTACCAATTCCAACTTTAAAATGCTCTGTAGCTTTAAGCCATCAATTTAAGTTCGTTTTCACAGATATCAGTAAATGATCCAACCTCTCATAATTGGGCAAATGTGAAAGAATTTTTTTATCACTCTCCCTGTTTCTACTCTTGCTCTTTCCAAGCAAGTTCACATTGCAATCAAATGATATTTTAGTTTTTTTCTTTATATACTCTTTTTTTAATAACTAAAAATTGAGGTAGTACACCAGAAATTTCTTTTGAACTACTTATGGAAGAATAGTTTCCAAGAAAAAAATTAGAAAACATTAATTACATGTAGCATGACTAATCAAGATACTTATTCAAATGACTTGTTTCAGAGTCAATAGGCTTAATTAGTTATTCTTTTTCATTATGGTTTTTAAGTACTTTTTTATCCCTTTTGGTGGTTGGGCTTCTTCTCTTCATTAATTCTAAATTATATGTGCTTTCCATGAAACCTAACTTTACTTCTAGAGGCCACTCATAAAATTAATTAAGAGATTTTTTTATATTAGTAAAATAGTCCAATTACACAAATACATATTAAATGAAGACGATTGATTTTAGAAGAAAAGGCAAGGCAAAAGGCAATTTGTAACATATTTATATGGTGAGGGCAGTTAAAGGGATTGATATCTGGAGCTGAAAGCTTTTAAATGGTCAATTTTCATTTACCTAAGTCTCACTTATTTTGCTCTCCTGAAATAGCACTGTTTTTATCTGACATTATCTGTAAAGATTCTTACCTTTTCTCTCTTGCTTGATTATTCATCCAGCTGGTGAAGTGGCTTTCCTGAGTGTTGCTATGTAAGCAAATGCAAATGTAGCAAAGATTACTCTGACTTCTTGGGAAATATCTTTAGATGGCATGAGAAGACTCAGGAAAAAAATTAAGTGTAAGCTCTGTAGTTAGTCCATGAAAGTTCAGCTTCAGGTCCAACCCCTTCTATATCCTTAGGGTGGGGCATTAACTAAAGCTAAATATTTCCCAGTTCACCATGAGGGGAAGACAGGGTGAGAAGAAAAGCAGTCCAGCCCAGAGAGTCAGAAGAAGTAGTCTTTTAAATATCTAATTGAAATTCTGTCATTCGCTTCTGTAAAAAACTATAAATAACTTCCCATTGTACTTGAGATAAATTCCAGTCTTGATGGGACCCCACAAGTCCTGGCCTCTGCTGGCCTCTTCAGCCTCTCCTTCATTTACTTTGTTTCAGCCACGCAGATTATTTCATTCCCTGAAGAAGCAGAGCTCTCTAACATAAGGCTTTCGCACATACAGTCCCCCTACCTAAAATGCTGCTTCCTGAAACCTTTGGCAACTACAATCTTCAAGCCTTTGCTTACTCAGTGAGGTTCTACCTATTTAAACCACAATCAATATTGGTTTATTTTTTTAGAGGCTCTCTTAATAAGGTTTGCATTACCTTTATTGATGTTATCACAATTTGTAAGTGTAAATTTACTTTTCTGCTGATTTCTTTAATGGCTGCCTGCCTTATTCCTAAATGCATCCTTCATGCATGGAACATAGTAGGCACCCTAACAAATATTTGTGAAATAAATGAGATTTAAAACTAAAAATTGAAAATTTATTGAATGTGTTGGTCTACAACTAACTAAACATTTTCACACTGGCAATACTGTAACCAGTATGATCACGTTGTACAGAGTAGTAGGAAATAATGTTTTTATGCATGCTAAAGGGCAAACATAATGATGATTTGTTTTGGCATATATTACTGTTCTACAGGTTTGTTTACAATGTCTTCCTTTCCATCAAGGAGAAGAACTTTTTTTTGTTAGGTGAGTTTATACAATAAATGTTTAGAAGAGTATTTGCACTCTCTGAATGTTCTCAGTAAATGTTCACTATTATTATATCATCAATTTTAAAATTTTTATTTAGTATATTTTAAAATTGTACTTGTTAATTATAATTTTAAACTTGTTTTTTCTCTATTGTTATTAAAGTCTCCCCCACTTTATTTTGCTTGGTGATTGATTCATATTCTTAGGTTGAAAATTTATTATAAATAATCATTATATGTACTGACTACATCCCAATTTAATACATGAAAGTCCCATAGTTATTTATATAAAATGAGTTTAACCTAATTTTTAGTAATTGCTATTAATTTTAAAAGGAATTTGGCTCCAATTCAAAGATATTCTCATGATCTTTGAAAACGAAATATTTTTATTTCTTTATTTGAAATGAAAGTATACATGAAGTCTGCATTAAGTCAACAGGCAGTCTTTCCTTCTTTGATCATTTCCACTCTTAGTTTGATGTCTGATATGACAAAGCACTGTAGTTTAAACTTTTTTTTAGAATTTGAAGCTTCTTTCAATTTTAGTTTCAATGAAAAAGGTTTCTGGAGCAACTTTGGTTCCATTCAATAAAAAGAGAGTAAATGATAAAAGGATTTAGCATGGTTCATATATTACGAAATCAAAATTTATTGTTTTTCATTTTAACTTTTACCAAATGTATTTACTTAGGAGAGGGGTGGTATCATGCTGCTTTTCTTTCTTTCTTTCTTTTTTTTAGATCACTTGATTATTTTTTTAAATCAGAGAAATTGGGAGTTTATAAAGCAATTATGCATAACATAAGGACTCCCAAACACCTGCCCATCACCCATACCTTGTATTGTTGTGGAACATTTACTATAATTGATTAAAAAAACCAGCCAAATATTACTACTAACTACAGTCCATAACTTACATTAGGTGTATTTCCCCCATAAACCACCCTACTATTAACACCATGTATTAGTATTGTACATTTGTTGTAGTTTGTGAAAGAATGTTTTCATATTTGTGCTGTTTATCACAGTCCATCATCCATTGCATGGTCCACTGTGTTTTACAATCCCATTCCTTATACAAACCACCCAAGTGTACACTCAGTGGCTCTCAGTTTTGTCACAGAGTTGTGCTGTCATCCCCTTAGACAATTTTAAAATGTTTTCATTGTTTCAAAAAGACAGATCCCCTACTTCTTTTTATCCTCTGTTCTTGACCCTTGACATTGATATAGTACCTTCTTCATTGCCCTTGATGCAACAATATTACAGTATTACTGTTAACTATAGTCCATAAGTTATAGTAGTTGTATTTCCTCCATATAATACTGTATTCTTAACAACTTGTAATAATGAGGTACATTTGTTTTAGTTCACAGAAGAACAGTCTTGTATTTGTACTATTATCCACAACCCTCATCCACCTCCATAATCACTATGCTATACAATCCCAGTATTCTCTTCTAGGTTTCTATCTATTGACACCTACATCCCTAAACTACCCTTGTTAGCCATGATTCATTTATAAACCAGTGGTGTTAGTTATACTTGGTATAATATGTTACCGTTAACTTTATCTATTTCTAAATATTTACAATCAAACTTATGAAAAATTTTACATACATTTATCATCAGCTCCCCTTTCTCAACCCTCATTCTTGTGGCCTATACTCTAGATTTTAACTCCATGCATTTACATATTGTGTTTAGTTCATATTAGTGAGACCATATAATATTTGTCCTTGTGTGTCTGGCTTATTTCACTCAAGGTTTACTGCAGATGGCCAGCCTCCTCCTTCTGTTCTTCCAAGGATGGTGCACAGTGTTCTTTTGGTCTCCTGAGCCTGACAAACTGGCGATTTAGAGAGATTCTGAATGATTACTAAACTGCACTATAAGACAAGCTGACTCTGAGAGCTCCCTACTCCTCTGCCAGCTTGCGTGTCTCTCTGCTTTTAGTTTTTAGAAGCAGAAATGTAAGAATGCAGGATGGAATAGAATGAGTCATTTACAATTTTAAGTCTTACACCTAATTTTTATATTTTGCATTATTAAAACTCAGCCTCAACTTAATAGTCATTGTTGTTGAAGTTTGAGTTTAGTTGCAGTCCTCTCAGAAGACAGTTTTTGTGAAATATATCATTTGAAAAACATATATTGAGTTGTACAGTTTGATTGGATTTTCAATTTTCTTTGGCTTTCTTATAGTATGTAAGAATCTTACAGTACTTTGTGTTAAATACATTTCCATAACAATTAGAAAGATTCTTTTTTAGTAGAGAATTCTGTTCCACCATATTATTGAACAATTGGAAGAGAGAGATCACAGAAACACTTCAAAATCCTAGCAAGTATTTTAAGGAAAACAACCAACCAACCAAAGACTACTCATTCCTTCATACCATCACCAAATCCACAAAGGGGGGATGGGATGGAAATTAAGTGATTCTTCGTTTAGAACTATTTCAATGATTTTAAATTAATAAATTATTAAAATTATTTTTATGAAATAATTTTAATCCATAGAAGATGAACCATGCCTGCTTGTTTCACATCACTTCACCCCGATAGAAAGAGAAGCATATACACCTACATATGGGTGCTGCAGCTGTGGAGAACAGGTGCAAGGGCAACTTCTTCCAGTGTGACTCAAGGCCACTATCCAACATAAACTTGTAGATTCTCCAAGGCCCATGATAACAGTGCCCTTATCCCTGAACTGTTATAAAAAGTAAATATCATTTATCATTACTAAGTGATGAAATGTAACCAGCTTTTATAGGCAGATTACTTTTCTTTCTGTCAATGACTAACAATGAAATTAATTCTTAGTTATCATTTTTTTACATAGGAGTAAGAATAAGGTTTGTTTTTTTTTTATAGAGGACTAAAGTAAGAATACTGTATTTTAAGTGATTAAGTGGAAGAAAAGAATATAGTAACACTTGAGATAAAAATTAAAATATGTCCTCAGGGAAAATTAAAATATGTCCTCAGGGAAAATGTTGCAGTGAATTTGGATCATTTTGGTTTTAAAATAATTGAATACTATTTTATTTACCTTTGTTTATACTTTAAAAAACTAAAATTCCTGCTTGTACTGAGATGTCAAAACACTGACATGGTAGAAGAGAGTTTCATGTGGTAAATGTAAAATTAAATATTTACTGCTCTCATTGAAGTTTACAAGTCCTATAGGAAATTACCTTCTGATGAAGCCAGATGAGGCTGGAAGTGTCCCTGCAGAGAAGATCCTTAGTACTTTGTTCTGAATAGTCTTTTGACACTTTCAACATTAACTTTGACATTCTTTCACAACCTCAATCATTCCTGGCTTTCTGTGGCCTGTCATAGTGTGCATTTTCAGGATTCCAGGGTTTCTGAATCACACAAGCTTCTTGCATATTTTATTAGGCACAAACGTTTTTTAACACAATGGTTATAACTGGGTCATTGCTAGCGGAACAGTGAATGACAATTTTAATGACATTTCTCACTGGCAAAAATCTGCTCTGTACCTAGATGAAAATGTGACTCACACAAAGTGAAAGGCTCATATTATTGTCCCTTTGCTTGACTTTTACAAAGCACAAACAATAAAAATCTTGATTTAAAATAAATGGGTTCCTCGGTGGAGGTACATGTCTAAAGTCTGCAGGAAAACATTACTCATCCTGAACAATTTTTGTTAGTGAAAAAGCAGGTTTCTTTGATGTGGCTACTGTTATATGTTGATTTCTAATATTTGTTCTACTCTTAAACATGTTTAAAATCGTGAACTGCCAAGGTGTATCTTCATTTTCTCTGAGAGAATGACGTAAAGTTTCTGGAAACCTATTGACTTTCAGTGAGACTTCATGCAACAAGCTTTTATTTAGCACCCATTGACCTGACCTAGGTACACAAAGAATAAGAGAACACATTATTATCTGAAATTAGGTGTTTTGGTTGCTTTTTGTTTTCTCTTTGTCTTTACTAGGATGTAAGATTCATTAAAACGGGGATCTTTCTGGCTTGCTTGCCACTATAAACTCAGAGTTTTGATATCAAAGATATGTTTTATAGAATGAATTATTGAAGGAATATATATTAGTTTTTTTAATAAGATAATTGTAGGAGCAATTTAGTTTATAAACATCTGTAAACTTAGTATTTGTATGTCTGAAACCAGGTGTTGGTAGAAAAGGGAGGCATGATAAAATAAATATTTTATAGAGTTGTTTCTTGAAAGAATAATAAGATTGAACTATGTAGAGAAGACAAGTATGTACAGGAAACAGGTACAAGTTACATTTAAGAAATGGCATGTACATTTAATGGCATGTACCTTGTGTGTCTATGGAAAGGTTGCCTTCATTATTTTAATCATTAGGCTTGATGATGTCCTTGATAGTTATTTTGGAAAACATCACTATTTAATGTTCATGGTGATAAAGATATTTAGTCTGTAAATAATGTGACAGGTACTGGAAATCCAAAAACAGTAAAAATAACTCAACAAATAAGTCACTGCATAGAGACAGATACACCACAAATGATTTTTAATACAATATGGGAAATGCAATGGTATGAATATGCATAGCAGGCATGGGAGCACAGAGAAGGGGCACTTCTCTCAATCCAGAATCACCCAGGAAGGCCTCCTGTGGAAGTTGATGGCTTAACTGATTATTAAAGAAATAGTTAAAAGTCAGCTGAGGATTACCAGGGGGTCCCAGGCAAAAAGCCCAAGAGCAGAGGCACATGGATACAGAGTTTATTGTTTCTGCTGGAGGAGAAAGCGTGGGTTCCTGTGTGATGGGAAGGAGAGACTGAAGTCATACACAGACCCCAGGACACAGAGGACCATATATAACATGCTAAGATTACTGGGAAGACAATGGCAAGCCCTGAAAATTTTAGCAGGAGAATAACATTGCCACATCTACACTTTAGGAGTATCATTTTGGTATCATCATGATAAGTGGATTCAAGGGAAACAAGCAAGAAGCTAGAGGACAACATAAGAAGTTTACTATATAATTCCAGGAAGACAATGGTTTGAAACCAGGTACTGGCAGTGGAATGTAAAGAATGGTAATACTTGAGAAGTAAACTAGACAAATCATGAAAGTGCTTATTTTTGAAATAGTTTACTTAAACTTATTAGATTTTCTCAATGTTCTCTTGTATGTACTTTATGTAGGATTTAGAACATATGATCAGTCTAAACATACCTAAGGCAGTAATTTGAATAGGATTGCTAAAATCTATAAATGCTTTGCTACTGAGATCTGCAATAGTCTCCTGCTGCTGTTTCTCTTTTTATTTGAATCTATTTCTTATATCCTTATAGTAAGGGTTTCAGGAAATATATTACTAAATCTTCTATTTGCCTAGAGTTTTGTGTTTTTTTAATTATTTTATTTTTAGTTTTAAAGAAGCTTTAGATTACATAAATGTTACATAAAAAATATAAGGGATTCCCATATGCCACACTCCCACCCTCTCCCACACTTTCTGACACAACAACATCCCTTATTAGTGTAGTACATTTGTTACAATTGATGAACCCATATTGATGCATTGCTACTAGCTATGGCTTACAGTTTATGTTATAGTTTACACTCTGTCCTGCGCAATTTTAGTTTTGTGCTTCTCTTTTGGTTATGGTATCTATTATAATGGGAAGAAATTATACTCTTATTCTCAATTCACTGGTGGAGAAAGAGACCAAAAAAATATGCTATTTACCAAAGTCTTCCAAGCTGGTTACTGAATTATGACTCAGACTCAAATGTCTAAAAGCCTGTGCTGCTAATTCTTCTAGATACATCAATATTAACTTATCTCTTTCCTGAGTATTTTCCTATAAATCTCATATATCTGGGAAAACATTCCTTTAGAGAATTATCCTTCTTTAATATATATAGGTAATTTTATATTTAGGACACATGCCTAATACCTGCTGGAAAGTGCTCATAATCCTTGTGGAAGAACTAATTAAAATCAATAAACCAATATATTTTTTTCTTTTCTGCTAGAAACAAAGAAGTCAGAAAGGAGAAAATTATCTATAAATGGGTACATATATGGCATTTTCATTTTACTCTTACATTATTTACCATATATAAAACTGGTTAAATGTTTTGGTTTCAGTTGCATTTTGACTGAACAGATATAACTGAGATTATATTATGAGTCAGAAATGAAAATTCAAGATGTTTTACAATTCATTAAATGCCATTATGAATATTAAGTGAGTTCTTGAGTTCTTTATTTGTAGAGTTTTGAAAGCTCTTCAATCTAAAACCTGTCTACATTGTAAAATATTTTGTAAAACAGCAATAAAAGATAGAGTTAGTTTTTTAGATGGTGATTTTAGCATTTTACTTGTTCTTTCTTTTGAGTAGAAATCTTTTCTGTATTATTTTATTGTCTGCTATGCATATTCTTAGGCTGCTCTAAATCTAGATCATGGTTTCTTAACCTTTTTTGTTCCATGGACCCCTTCGCCAGGCAGGTGAAAACCACAGGCCCTTTACTAAGTCCACACTCTATTGTAGGTTATTTAATAAATATATCACACTCGCACCAACATGTCCCCACAAGAATGTTTTTTTTTAATTTCAATTCAAGCTCAAGGACTCCTTGTTAAGAACTCCTGACCAAGAGCATAAGTTCATATTTTTTCCGATCTCTAAAACTGAAAAATCAAGTGGGTATTTGGGAAGAATGGTTAACTAATGGGAGAGTAGAAGGCAGACCTTTGTGGATTCACAAATATCATCAACATAGGTATCAGATAAGAATTCTTTTCCTCTTCAGTCACAAACAGCTTCGATCCTAAGAAGATCTATATGCTAAAATAGTTTTTCCGCTTGACCTGTGTTGCCTGTCAGGTCCTTCTTACATAGATTGGTGGGTATTAACTACAAGACTAGCTTTCTAGAACAATTTTCCATCAATTATCCCTCCCCACTCACTTATTGTCTTCTATTTTTTATTTTTTTATTACAGCCTTCAACAGACACTGTAACCTGTTAATAATACTTGTTTCCATGTTCAAAGGAAATAAAGTCTGTGACTTAAAAAATGGAAAGAAAAATATTGCAATGAAATTGGTACTGAAAGATAAAATAAATTACAGTGCAATTGCTGCTAAACCAATATAAGCTATATTTTTAGAAAAGCGTATTTTGTATTTTAAACAAAGATTTGTAAACTCAAAGAAACTTTTAAAATTTATTTTAATAGTGGGTTGTAAATTATTGATATTATGCAAAATAATTGCATAGAGCCAATAAAACAAACTTGGGAACATTAGATAGGCAGTTATCTATTTTAACAAAAACTATATGGAAAGTCTGTAGCTGACACCTCAGCAGTTGTGTGCCTAATAGTTTTTTATTAAAAAATTGTTGGGCAAAAAAATGCGGTTAGAACAAATAGCCAGCATTATGCACTGAAAAGTAATGAAACAACCAGCATCAAGTATAATGATAACCGTGAAACAAGTAGTATTTTATAATTAAAAAATAGGAATAGCAGTAATTTAACACTATGATATGTCAAAGCATTATCAGTAGTTCTGAAATCTGTAAAAGTCTGGGTTCTCCAGAGAAACAGAGTAAACAGGACACTGTGCATATGTGTGTACACATGTGCACGCATGTGTGCACCTTAAAAGATTTATTATAAGGGACTGGTTTATGCAAATGTGGGGCTGTCAATTTGGGAACTGATAAAGGTGAAACTGAAGTCCCTAGTTCAAATATCCCAGGGAAGTTCGCTGGCAGGAAATCCTGGCAAGAGCAAATGCTGAAGTTGAGGCAGAAATTTTTCTGACTTCTGAAATCCTCTGTTCTGGCTTTTAAGATGTCCAAATAATTGGAGGAGGAGACTCCCTAGATTACTGAGGGCAGTTTCCCTTGTTGTTGTAGATGCAATCAATTGATTATAGATATAAATCCCATCTGCACAATACCTTCACAGTATCAAGCAGGCCAGTGTTTGAACAACTGGATACCATAACCTTGCCAAGTTGACACATGAAATTAACCATTATAATGACTTTATCAATCAAAGCATTTGTTGATAAATGATAAAATGTTGATAAATTGTATTTTTGGAAAACTATTATTGTAATGATATTCATGTTGAATTCTCAGCATTGCTTGATGTCTTTTTCTTAGCATAATAAGAATTAGAGTCTTCAATAAATTCTAAAAAATAAGCTAGTTTTAGTTATAAACATTAAATTTTAGTACTCCCTAATAACTCAGTTAACTTACACTATGTGTAAAATTAAAGCCTACAGAAGTTCAGTAAAACTCAAAAAAAGATTTATAATTTTGGACTAATTCAATACTCAGTGAGAATAAACTCTAAGGTGACCAAGAAATTGGGAGCATATTTGAAGTGTCACTAGACTAACAGGCCTGAATTTGGATGCTGGTCTATATGGTCTTTCAGGTTTCTTTTAGTTCTGAAGTTCTCTCATTTTAATAAATGAGGAATACAAGATCCTGAGGTATTGAGTTCCAAATCCAGGGGCCAAGCCAGATAGCTGAGGGGCCAGGATGAAAGCACAGATCCTAATCCAGGCATAATAGGAGAGTCACTTTCTATTTTCATGGAAATTGCTGGGATAAAAAAATTTGGAGATCTTGAAAAGTACATATCTTATTTAGTTGACTGTGTATTACCTTATAATTGTAGTTAAAATAGTTCTAATATCCTAAATATGTCACATTTTCCATTAAAACATTAATGCAAAATGTCCATTTTCTCTTTTTTATTTCTTCATCATTTTCTTTAAGCATTATAAGAATCCTGAAAGTTAACATTTAAAATTATATTTGGAAAAATGTTCCTTTTCATTCATTCAATAAATATATGAGTGCTTGTTATAAGAAAAGCAATTTGGTAGGTGGCATAGTGAAGGTATAAAAACTAGAAAAGATGAACCATGACCTCAAAGAACTCAGAGACTAATGGAATGACTGTAAGGCAAATACATTTTCTTTTCATAGTTAACAAAGTTTTCTGCTTAGTTTAACATAACAAGTTTTAGAATTCCTGAAATATTAAAATTATTAAATTACATTATTTGGTATCAAATGGTTAAAACCATGCTTTTCTCCCTTCTTATGAAAATCCACTCAATGCATCATAGACCATGGCCTTAACACTTTGATATTACTTTAATATTACTGCTAAATTTTATTGTAGGATGACAGCATCTAATTAAGAAATGTAGACTGCGAGTGTGAAAAGTTAATTAATTGCAAGATTTTGACTGACAGTGAGTAATTAAAAATGAAAATGAAAATAGTTTTTAAAGATTTTTAAATTGCTCCATTTCATTTCATGATGCTAAGAAATGTGAAAGAGGATGCTTTCCACTAGCTAGATTTGTTCATCCATCCTGGTAGTTCTCACGTTATGCTCCCAGTGAATTCATAAAGCACTTCCCACCTATGGTGCTCTTAATCTGTTTCTGAAAGTAATTTTAGAAATCAGGATACTGCTGTGGCATTAGATTTTAATATTTTGTTGGTACCATAAGCAGAGACTGCTGAAAAAGAGCCCACTAAATTGAAATTAAAATTGTTTCTTACCCTTTCTCTTTTTTCAAGGGAACCAATAAAGCTTGTGTGAAATATATAAACTTAATTTGTGACTCATTATAACCCCTGAGGTGTGTTAATTATATATTATTGTATCTATACTGCAGTTTCCTGATACATATTTTTTTATTTTGTTGATAATTCTGATTGACCTTATCCATTTTGAAAGGGGTAGCTCATTCTTGTGTCATGGACCATGGCCATCAGGACCTTTAAAGTGGGTTTTGGTCTAGTACTTGCCACTTATTTAGAATTTATAACCACAGAAATCAAATTGCTTGAGGTATGTGAACAAGAGCCTCATTTATAAGGTGTTCTTTTTGGGGGATTATATGACAAACATTGGACTACTGGCCTGAATGTTACAGACCTCATTTCTAGGACTCTAGTTGATGGGGGCTGGAAGAGTCATAACAATATTTATTCATTCACCAAATACTTATTGAATGCTTATTATTTGGCAATTAATATTCTAGTGTTAAAGGTGAAATAATGAGCGTAACAAACATGGTTAACTGCCCTCATAGAGAATCCATTATATTGACATTGCTTAGGTGGACAGGCACAACCTTGATATATGAGTTTAATTCCATTTACTCCACTGAACAAAAGCAAGTTGAAGAGGTATCCTCCCTCTACCATTTTCAGAAACTCAAATTTTGTCTAGAACTTTTCATAAGGAATGTTTCTTCCAAAAAGTATCTAGTGGAATACAGAGATCATTGGTATAACAGCTTTATATTCCTCAAGTTCTAATCTTCTGAGCAATTTTCTTAGGGAGAAAGAGACACTTTTATTATTCTTTGGTTTGAATCCATCTTTAATGATTTTATTAAATTATTAGTATTTTAAAATTTATTATTTTGTTTTTTTAATGCTTTTAAGGGAGAAGGAAGGTAGTAGTACTATAGAAGTAGTAATAGTTACTGTAAGAATGGCTGAAGTTATTTTTAGTTCTTTAATTTAGTTTCCAGGGCTATAACATGCAACTTGACATTGGAAAATTGGACCAGTGAAACCCATCTTATTCTGCTGTGTCCAAAAGTGTTCAATCAATATTTGTTGAGTGAAGTAAACAAGTAGACCAGAGAACATTAATTCCTTGTTTGGTTGATATTGGCTACATGAGTAATTGACAGTATTCATGAGAACTCGTGTTAGCAGGCTTTGAATGATAACACTTGCATTAAAGCTGAATATAATTAATTATTCGATTTGTGACCTTTAAAGTTAAATTACATTAGACTTATATAAATAAATAGTAAGTCCTATGGCATAAGTAAAACAATTATGAAACAAAAAAAGTGTGTCTTAAAACGTGATTGACAAATTACTGGTTACAGACAGGTGATTTTATAAAAAATATGGAAATATACTCCTACATTTATGTTAATTTGCAAATTAGGATAACCTTCACAGAATTCCTGTTATGTTTTTTGCAAAGATTATGCCTTTAATCATTGGGGATGTATTACAATGTCAGTTTCCCCCACTAATATTGAGGTAGCAGGAGGATATTGTTCTTTACTGTTTTCTTGCCATCCATTTGTCATTGTTTAGTTTGTAATTTTTTCTTTTTCATATTTTACCATTGGGTTTTGTTCTATTACCAGTTCCTCCAAATGCAGCAAGGTTCCCAAAGCAATTCCTTGAGTTATAATAAAAATGACAAGAATGGCAACACAATGTTAGAACACACATTATGTCCTAAATGTGCATTGTGAAGATCATTCCAGTAAAAACTGTAATGGGAATCTGTGTCTAACAGAAAGTGTGATCACAGCGTTTTTTCTTTAAAAAGATTTTTTAATGGGGCAAATAGGGAGTACGATCATGACTACTGGAAAATTAGACTATATTGGATTGCAGCAAGTAATTTGCTTCAAGTATTTATTATATAGCCTATGATAAAACTTGACCAAATTGTGATTTTCAGAACAAGGGCAAAATTATACTTTCCAATACAAACATGACTAATTATGTAATTATATGCAAAGAAGGGATAAAACTTCAGTCATTGTTTAAAGTTGTGTTTCTGAAAGCAAAAATAAGAATAAATGATACTATTGCCAAGAAGTTTGTAGAAACCATTGTGGAGGTAATTATAAATATTATGCTCACAGAAAAATTAGAATTTGTAGTTGACAAAATTTCTTTGTTAAATGACACTCTTAATTCCTTGCTACATTAATCACATACAGGGTAGAAAAAATAATTACTTTATACTATGTATTCTAGCAGATATTTAACTTTATAGCTGGATTAATCAACAGATGTGCAGAGTATGAACCAGTTCTTGGCATATGGGCAAACACAATATGAGGGAGAATTGCTCAATAGTAATACATCACCAGCTATATGAAGCTATAAGAAATGACTTATCTACTTTAAATTAAAGAGATTTTTGCATTGACTTTCATCCAAAGTCTTTAGTCTTGATTATATTACATATTAAAGGGAATAAAGAAAGTCATTATTATGATCCGATCATTACCACCTGTAATGGTTTGAGTTTGATTTAATTATGAATTCCAAAAATATAGATTAGATTATGTTTGTAAGCTGGTCTGTTCATCTGGGCATGATTGAGTTGTGAGTAGGGCGTTAACTGCCAGGTCAGTGAGACGTTGAGCCCTGCCCCTCAGTGGGCATGGTCTCAAGTAGAAAAGCAGATGGAGAGAAGCAGATTGAGAGCAG
>PVKH010012446.1:0-17281 GCA_004027955.1 Chaetophractus vellerosus
AGATAGCATAGTCTTTTTTTTTTTTTTTTTCTTCAACAAAGGGTGATGGAGCAATTGGAAATCCACTGGCAAAAAAATATGAACCTCTGGAAGCAGATGTGGCTCAAGAGATTGGGCTCCCTTGGGTCCGGCTAGATAGCTCAGTGGATAAGAGCGCGCTGGGGTACCACATGGGAGGCCCTGGGTTCGGTTCCCGGGGACCTCTCCAAGTGGGCAGACAGCCTTGAAAAAGGCAAGCCGCCATGGGCGGGGCAGAGCCGCTGTGGGCAAGGCAAAAAGCCGCCACGGGCAGGGCGGATCCCCCACGGGCATGGCAAAGTCACTCGTGAAAAGCGGAGCTGCCGCCTGTGAACCGCGGAAGCCGGGCAGGCCGCAAAAAACATGGAGGACTGCTGCCCGCAAAACATGGAGCAGAGCCACCCGTGAAAACGGAATGGAGCCACCCTCGAATGGAGCAAGCCGCCGCCGCAGAGGGCCGACTCGGCGCGTCGCCGCAAAGACGGGGGGGAGACAAGAAGCAGACATAGAAAAACACAGAAGAATGGACACATAGCAAGAGCAAGCAGAAAGGGGGGTGGGGATATGTAATAAATAAATAAAAAAAAGAAAAAAAAAAGAAAATGTATTGTATTAAAAAAACAAAAAAAAAAAAAAGAGATTGGGCTCCCGTCTACCATATAGGAGGTCCAGGGTTCGATTCCTGGGACCTCCTGGTAAAAAGGAAGCTGGCCCAAGTGGAGTGCTGGCCCACGCAGGAGGGCTGGCCTGCGTGGAGAACTGGTGCAGCAAGATGGCGCAACAACAACAACAAAAAAGACACAGAAGAGAGACAATGCAAGATGCAGCAGACCAGAGACCTGAGGTGGCGCAAGAGGTTGAGCAGCCTCTCTCCACTCCGGAAGGTCCCAGGATCGGTTCCCAATGCCACCTGAAGAGAAGACAAACAGACACAGAAGAATGCACAGAGCAGACAGCAAGTGCCAAAACAATGGAGATGTGGGGGGGTGGGGGGTGGAGAGAAAGAAATAAATAAATAATATATATATATATATATATGAACCTCAACCTCAACAACCTCACCCTTACACAAAAGTTAACTCAAAATGGATTATAGTTCAAAGCATAAAATGTAAAACTCACAATCTTCAAAAGAATTCTGAGGAAACAATCTTTGTGATCTTGGGTTAGGAAACTATTTCTTAGATAGGACACCAAAAGAATGATCCTTAAAAGAAAAAAAAAAAGATCAATTGGACTTCACCAAAATTAAAATCGGTTGCTGTGTGGAAAAGAGTTAAGAGAATGAAAAGACAAATCACAGAACTGGGAGAAAATATTTACAAATAACATATCTGACAAAGAATTGAACCAAGAATACATAAAGAACTTTTAAAAACAGACAGCCTAATTAAAAAATAGGCAAAAGACTTGAGTAGACACTTCATCAAAGAGGAAGTACAGATGACAAATAGGGGCATGGAAAGATGCTCAACTTCATTAGCCACTAGGGAAAAATACGGACAACACCGAGTGTGGTGGGAATGTGGAGCAAATGGAACCCTCCTACATTGCTGGCAAGAACCCACAAGGGCCACCCGAAACCAGTTCAGCAGTCTCTGCAATCCCACTCCCAGGTACTGACCTAGAGAAATAAAAACATCCACACAAAACCCCATATACAAAGGTACATAGCAGCTCTATTTATACTTGGCAAAACTGGAAACAACTCAAATGCCCTTCACTGGTGAGTGAATAAACAACTATAATAGAGCCATACAATGGAACAGTTCTCAATAATGTAAAGAATGCCCTATACACACAACAATTCGGGTGAATCTCAAAGGCATTACCGATTAAAGGAAAACAGCCTCTCAAGGCTATATACAGTGTGAACCCATTTAAATGACATTCCCCAAAAGGCAAAACTACAGTGAAGGAGGAAGATCAGCGGTTGCCAAGGGTTGGGGTGGGGGCTGAGTGTTACTGCAAAGGGCTAGCATGGAAGTGTTTCTTTGGGGGATGGAACTGTTCAGTATCCTAATAGTATCCCAATAGTTACATGAATATATACATGTTTTAAAAATACACAGGACTGTCACAAAGAAGTATTACTGAATTTTAATTTAAAAAATAAAATGAAAAACTTTATGAGAGTTCAAGTGAGATAAGTTGTACCTATTGGTTTTGCCAAGTAGAAGGTTATTTTTTTCGCTTGGGGTTGGTTTCTATTATGCTGTGATTGCTCAGCAAAGAAATATTTCAATGAAAACAATACTTGTTGCTTATTGGAAGAAGACCATTATTAAGGTCTAAACAACTTCTTGAGAATGGACAGAGCTTCTGTGGGATTTCTCCATTCTTCCATGGACTTGGATGGGAAAGTAGGATGAGTCTCCTCCATAATGTCAAGATAATCAAAAGAGAGAAGTGGGAGGAATAAAAAGAGGTATTTTATAGTTGTCTTCCCTCTGCGGAGCAATTATACAGATTAATAAAAATCTAATGTGTGAATAAAAGGGTGGGTCAGATCACGTGTAACAATGATCTTCCCTCTGACAAGCAATTAAACAGCCTAATAAAATCCTCTACTGGGCGTGGCAGGCAACCTGAAGGTCTCTGGCCTCGGCTGGAAGGCAGGGAGGAGCAGTTATTCTAGGGTTATGTTTGTGTTGCAGAGTACTTGTGCAAGAGGCACATACTTTAGTGGTTAAGAGCATGGACTGCTGAGTCAAGCTAGCTTTTTAAACCCCAGCTCTGCCCCTTACCAGCTGGGCGACCTGGGGCAAGTTATTTAACCCATATGCACCTCCCTGTCCTCCTGTGAACAACAGGGATAGTGAGAGTAGCTACCCCATGGGGTTGTTGTTAATATATGCAGAGCACTTAGAATAGATCTTGCATATAGTAAATGATTTATAAATGTAAGCTACAATTAAGCTATGGTCATTATTATTATTGATAAAATGACCAAAGTAAATTTAAGTTTAACATCTCCTTAAAAATCCCTACGTGCTGTCTTAACATAGTTATGCAAATTATTATCAATAGTTAGCAATTAGTGTCCTCTTAATAACCCCTGTTTTCTAAGTCATGAAAGAATAAGTGACACAGCCATGCATTTCCACGATCTCTTTGGGTGGTCCGTGTGGACGACAGGCTTTAGAGAGGGTGCACACACGCAAGGGGATCTGAACACTTCTATTTCTGTTGCCAGCACAGTCTGAAGACAAATAAGTCAGCCTCTATAGCACATCCTTGCATTTCCAAATCACTATTATACAAGAACATATAAAGTCATACAAGGCAGACCTGATCCCTACGTTCTAAAACTTATCATCTAAAATAGCATCACTGTGGGTCTCAGTCTGCCAGGGCGATAGCTTTAATAAAACTGCATAGATCAGATTCTACTTTAATTATATGGCCAAAGTTGAATAGAAAAGGTCTGATTTTAATATTTTACCCTCACCACCCCCCCCCAAAAGGCCAAGTGCCTCAATATCTGCTTTCAAATATAAGTGATAAAAATTGAAGTCTAATCAGCTTAAGAGAACCTCCATTTCTGAGATTTGCTTTTGTTTTCCCCATGACATAATCCTAGTGTTTTTCAAATCCTGCCAGAATCACTGCTTTAACCTGTAATGGGTTTTCTTACTTCTGTTCCTGCAGGTAATTAATCTTAAGAAAACGACTGGGAGGCTTCTTGGCAGCCGTGTAAGCGGTCTGAAGTTCTTGACCTTTCTGGGCACAGAAAAGACTAGTGTTGTTTGAGTGACTTTACACTTCAATTCAGATGGGGGGGGGGGGTGGCTTATTAGCATAATGAAAAACAAAACCTAAAACTTGGCTTAACCAACACAAACTGTTTCCAAACTCTGAACACTTTACAGGATTCCACAGCACAAGATCTAAGATTTCATCTGAATTCCATCAAAGAAATCCTCATTAGATTGGTAATATAGCACAAATAAAATAAATCTCAGTAAATTAGTTATTTCAAAGTAATTCTAGCTCCTGATCCCTCTGAACTTTATCTATGGCTGTCATTTAAACAGTGTAACAATAGAGCCTCTTTCTCTTTTGTCAAAGTTTTCACATTCTTGTAGCTGTTAGGGGAGGCTGAACAAGACAACCATGTCTATGTTTGACAGCTTGGATTCTGAGTTCTGTAAGAACTAGAAGCACTGACCGGGGCTGCGGCCGCTGCGCCTTTGCTTGGGGAAATGCATGTGAATCTATACACAAGACAGTGTGTAACTGTACGGCTGTGGGACAGTAACCCTTTACCTTACCGCCAGGTAGCTTTACCCTGGGGCAGAGCTGAGCCCACCGTGGGGGGAGGCAGGCGGTGCAGATGCGTCTGCTGCCAAGTCCTCTGGCTCTTGGTCGTCCGCGAGCAGCCCCCCTTCTCAGGACTACAAAGTCTGGCCTGGTGGCCTTTGTCAAGGGCCAGGCACAGTTGAGGAAAGGAGTCCTCAGAAAGGAAACCGCTGTCCACAGCACCAACCACCTGGGTCCTGGAGCTCTAGAGTCGGCAAGATACAGCGAGAGACGCCGCACCCAAGGGCCCACCCAGGATGGCTGGATAAGCAGCACGTGGTCTGCCCACACAGTGGCACGCGACTCGGCCACGAAAAGGAAAGACGTGCTGCCGCTACAGCGTGGCGGGAGCCTGACGTCACCACGCTGGGTGAAGGAGCCAGGCACTGGGCACAGATACCGTATGACTGCACTTAGCGACCTTCCTAGAACAGGCAAATCCTTAGGACGACAGGAGACTAGAGGCTGCCAGGGGCCGGGGGGCGCCGCGCGGGGAGCTACTGCTTGATGGGTCGAGTTGCTCTTTGGGGTGATGAGAACGTTTTGGTAATTGGTGGTGGTGGTAGTAGCACAACATGGCGAATGTACTTAATGCCACTAAACTGTACACTAAAAAATGGTTAAAATGGGAAGTTTGATGTGCTCTATATGTGTGATGTGTAGATATATATTTCCACAAAAAAACCCGTAAAAGGGTTAAAACCCACACCTGGCCTTTGGCTCTGAAGGGCGCTAGCAGCAGGAGAAAGGGAAGCAGCAGCATACCCAGTCTCTGGGACCGCTGGGATGAAAGAAAAAGAGGAAAAAAGGATGCTTAAGGTCTTTAAATAATGCTCCTAGAAAGACATGCAGGATTGCCAAATCCCAATCATAAAAAGAAGGATTTAAATTATGGAGGTGAGGGAGGGGAGAACAGACAAAATAATGAGTATCCGGTAGATAAAGTCCTAGAATTCTAAACCTGTTCACCTAAATGTTTATGCACATGCAGACTTTTGCACTATTCACTTGCTATGTTACCCTACACTTCTAGATAAAATAGCAGTTTATAAGCTGACTTAACAAAAATATCTTTAAAAGGCAGCTTTAATAAATTTTTATTTGACATGGTAGCTTTAAAAGTTTTCAGCAAAAAAATAAAATAAAATAAAACCTATTCTTATATTTTTCTATTAAGTTCCATTAGTATGAAAATATTCTATTTAAAATACTATATGGATACATTCCCCATAGAACTAACTGGAATTCTAGACTTAATGATAGTTTTACTTGGATTCAGACAATATTCCCTTAACCATTGGGAAGAAAGTCAGAAAAGTCCAATGTAAATGGATTAAAATCAACCAATGGGGCTAAAGCTGGATAACTGGGTCTCCAAAATACAAGTTTCTAAAACATTCCAAGCCCTACTGGTCTCCTGGTGGTCCTTCTTCAGGATAATACAGTATATATATTTGGTTCATGGAAGACATTTCAGAAAGGAAATGCCTAGCTGTAGCACAACTTGTCTTCCTATCAAAAAAACAGAGCTACATGGAAATAGTCTGATGATGCATTTTGGTCTTATTGCTGTTGCTGTAAAACTCCTTTTTTGCCCCTTTTGATTAACACTGTGCAACTATTCTTTAAAAAGTGCCACCAACTTCCAGTTTCACAATTTCAGGGTGGAGTAAAAGGAACTGGATATACTGCCCTACCTAAAACAAGTTTAAAAAAAAAGGTTTTCACAGCAGTGGACATCAGACAAAGAGGGACAGTAATTGCTTAGAGATGGTAAACAAAACACTAGAACCTATGGTTGCACTAGCAAACAGCCTGACGCATTTCCAGGCTGTAGGACAGGGCGGGAGAACCCAGGAGGAGCCTGGCAATCTCCCCAAATTGAGAAGGCAGAGCTGGAAGTCCACAGAAGCCAAGGCACGGGCAGAGTTAAGGAGGGGGAGCTACAAAGGGAGAAAACTTCAGAGAGCTGCAGAGCGTACCCCGGAATCTTCAGCTGAGGAATTACCCAAGGCTGGGGAAAGACACATCCAAAAACATAACAGAGAACAATCACCAGAACTCACACAGTATGCTGGTTTGGAGGTAAGCACCCCAGAAAAACATGTTCTTAAAATGACTCCATTCCTGTGGTGGGAGCCCAGGTAAGCAGGGCTTTTGATGCGGTCACTTCAGCTAAGGTGCGGCCCACCTCAATCAGGCTGACTCTAAATCCTACCACTGGAGTCTTTTATAAGCAGAAGGAAATTCAGACAGGGAGAAAGCCACAGGAGCAAGAAGCTGAAAGACAATGGAACCTGGAAGAGAAGGGAGAGGCCGGGAGAGGCCACCGGGTATGCTGCCATGTGACAGAGGAGCCCAGCACCAAGGGACACGGGAAGCCAGCCCCAGAACGCCAGTCTTCTGGGAGAAAGCATCCCTTGATGAGGCCTTGATTTGAACTTCTCCTAACCTCTAAATTGTGAGCTAATAAATTCCCATTGTTTAAGCCAACCCACTGCATGGTATTTGCTTTAGCAACGAGGAAACTAAAACACTCGGGCTGGGAGTAGTTCCTGTTCCCACCAGCCACAGTAGAAAGCCTCATAATTCTCAGGGCATTGGGTAAAGAACGCAGCAGAGTTTGCCTCAGTAGAAAGGCAAAATTATTGCTAGACTAAACACTAATTTGGTCCCACCTAACAAAACTTAAGGGCACAACCCAAAAGGATCAAACTGTTTCCAAGTAACTTAACACATCCCAGAACAAAGCTCAAAAATATTTATAGGAGTACAAAATTATCTGGCACCCAATTAGGTAAAATTAACAATATCTGGCATCCAATAAAAAAATTACCAGCATTCAAAGAAGCAGGAAACATAACCCATAATGAGAGAAAGAACCAGCCAAGCAAAACTTACCCAGAAAGGAGACCGATGATAGAATTAGCAGACAAGGACAATTAAACAGTTATTCTAACTATAGTGCACATGTTAAAAAAAAAAAAAAAGCTCAAGGAAAGACTGAATATCTTAAGTACAGACATATGGAACACATGTATTTTTAAAAAGTCAAACTTCTAGCAATGAAGCCTACAATGTCTAAGATGAAAAGTACACTGAAGGGATTAACAGAAAAGATTCGTGAATCAATAGCAATAGAAACTATCAAAACTGAAACACGGAAAAAACGGTCTGAAAAAAAAAAAAAGAAGAGAGCATCAGTGAGTCTGTGAGACAACTTCAAGTGCCCCAATATATGTGTAACTTGAGGAGAGGAGAGAGGAGAGAACAAAGAAGAATTTGAATAATGTCCTAAATTTTTCCAAACTTGATGAAAATTATAATGCCACATATCAAGAGCTCAATGAATCCCAAGCACAAGAAATACAAAGAAAATCACAGCAAGGCAAATCTGATTTAGTTTCCTAGGTTGCTCAAAACAGATACCATGAAATGGGTTGGTTTAAACAATGAGGACTTGTTAGCTTACAATTTGAGGCCAAGAAAATATCCAAATCAAGGCATCATCAAGGCGATGCTTTCTTCCTGAAGACCAGCTACAGGCGGTACTGGCCACCTCTACCATATGGCAAGGCACATGGCAGCTTCTGCTGGTCTCTCCCTTCTCTTCCAGGTTCCGTTGACTTCAGTTTTTTGCTCCCTGTGGCTTTCATTCATTCTCATTCTCATTCTCATTCTCTCATTCTCATTCTCATTCTCATTCTCATTCTCTCATTCTCATTCTCATTCTCTCATTCTCATTCTCATTCTCTCATTCTCTCTCTCATTCTCTCTCTCTCTCTCTCTCTTTCTCTCTCTCTCTCTGTTCATTCCATTTATAAAGGACTCCAGTAAGAGGATCAAGGCCCATCCTGAATGAGTGGGTCACACCTTAACCGAAATAGCCTCTTCAAAAAGTGCTACTTACAATGGGTCCACACCCACAGAAATGGAGTAGATTTAAGAATATGTTTTTCTGGGGTATATGCAGCTTCAAAGTACCATGTATATCATAATCAAATTGCTTTAGACATAAAGAGAAAATCCTGCAAACTGGGAATAAAGGGTAATAACTTCTTCAACTTGATAAAGAGCATCTGCAAAATATGTCAGCTAACATCATACTTAACTACTTAATGGTGAGAGACTAGATAGCTTCCCCCTAAGATCAGGAATAGGTAAGGCGTCTCCTCTCACCACTGCTATTCACCATTGTTACTGGATGACCTAGCCAGTGCAGTAAGACAAGAAAAGAAAATTAAAGGTATACAGATTGTGAAGGAAGAAATAAAACTGCCTTTGCAGATTTCAATTGTCTATGTAGAATATCCCAAAGAACTAACCAAAAAAATCAGGAATTAATATGAGCTTATAGCAAGGTTGCATTATGCAATACACAAAATACAATATACAAGAGTCAACTGCTTTCCTATGTAACAAGGAACAACTGGAATTTTTTTAATAAATCGATTTCATTGATACATATTAATAATGCATAAATTCATTTAAAGTGTACAATCACTGGTATTTGGTATAATCACATAGTTGTGCATTTACCACTTCAATCATTATTAGAGCATTTTCATTAATCCAATAATAATAATAAAGTCAGCTGCCTTTTCACCCTTTTGACAAAGTCCTTTGAGGTGCAAAAATATTTAATTTTGAGGAGGTCCCACTTATCTACTTCTTTTGTTACTTGTGCTTTGGGTGTAAGGTTTAAGAAATTACCACCTACCACAAGATCTTGAAGATGTTTTCTTACATTTTCTTCTAGGAGTTTTACGGTTGTCCTTGATCCATTTTGAGTTAAGTTTTATAGACGGTATGAGATAGGGGTTGTCTTTCTTTCTTTTTGGATATGGATATCCAGTTCTCCCAGGACCATTTGATTAACAGACTGTTCTGGCCCAGCTGGGAGAGTTTGACAGCCTTGTCAAAAATACTTCACCATAGATGTGAGAGTCTATATCTGAGTTCTCAATTCAGTTCCATTGGTCAATCTGTCTGTCTTTATGCCAGTACCATGCTGTTTTTACCACTGTAACTAATTAACATGCTTTAAAGTCAAGAAAAGAGAGTCCTCAACTTTGTTCTTCTTTTTAAAAGACATTTTGGCTATTTGGGGCCCCCTTATACTTCCAAATAAATTTGATCATTGGCTTTTCCATTTCTGCAAAAAAAAAAAAAAAAAAAAAAGGTTGTTGGGATTTTTATTGGGATTGGGTTGACTCTGTAAATAAGTTTGGGTAGAATTAGAATCTTAACGATATTTCACCTTCCAGTCCATGAACACAGAATGCCCTTCCATTTATTTAAGACTTCTTCAGTTTCTTTTAGCAATGTTTTGTAGTTTTCTGAAAACAGGTCTTTTATGTCCTTGATTAAGTTTATTTCTAAATATTTGATTCAGTCGCTATTATAAATGGAATTTTTTTTCTGATTTCCTCCTCAGATTGCTCTTCAGTAGTGTATAGAAATGCTATTGATTTTTGCATATTAATCTTGTGTCCCACAGCTTTGCTGAACTCATCTATTAACTAGTAGATTTGTTGTAGATTTTTCAGGATTTTCTAGATATAGGATATCATCAGTGAATAGTGCAAGTTTTACTTCTTCTTTTCCTATTTGGGCGCCTTTTATTTCTTTATCTAGCCTGCTTGCTCTAGCTAGAACTTCTAGTGCAATACTGATCAACAGTGGTGACAGTGGGCATCCTTGTCTGGAACAACTGAAATTTGAAATTAAAAACACAATACCATTTATAATAGCACCAAAAAATGAAATTCTTGACATAAACCTAACAAAATATGTACAGGAACTACTGGCAGAAAACTGTAACATTGTGATAAAAGAAATCAAAGAAGATATAAATATCTGGAAAGATATTCCACGTTAACAGATTAATATATTTGATATTGTTAAGATGTCAACCCTTCCCAACTTGATCTACAGATTCAACACAATCCCAATCAAAGCCCTAGCAAGCTATTTTGTGGATCCTGATTCTAAAGTTTACATGGAAAGGCCAAAGATCCAGAATAGCCAACACAACCCTGAACAAGAAAAACAAAGTTGGAGAACAAACACTGCCTGACTTCAAGACCCACTATAAAGCTAATGCAATCAAAATGGCATAGTACCGGTGAAAGAATAGACACATAGATCAATAGACCGGAATAGATGGCCTAGAAATATACCCACACAAACATAACGAACTAATCTTTGAAAAGCAGCAAAAGCAATTCAATGGAGAAAGGAAACTCTTTTTAAAAAATAGTGCTGGAACAGTTGCATGTCCACATGTAGAGACAAAAAAAAATGAATCTAGACACAGACCTTACATCTTTCCTTAAAAAAATAATTCAAATTGGACCACAGATCTAAATATAAAAGGCAACACCATAAAATTTCTAGAAGAAAACATATAAGAAAATCTATGTGACATTGGATTTAGTGATGAGATTTTAGACTCAACAACAAAAGTATGATCCATGAAAGAAAAAAAATTGAAAATAATACCTTATTAAAATTAAAACATTTGTTCTGTATAAGACATTATTAATGGAATTAAAAGACAAGCCACAAATGAGAGAAAATTTTTGCAAACCTATATCTGATAAAGGACTTGCATCCAAAATACACAAAGAACTCTTAAAACTACCTGAATAGGAAAACATAAATTCCAATTTAGAAATGGACAAAACACCTGAAAAGACACCCCACCAAAGAAAATATACAGATGGCAAAAGAGAAAAATCTTAAAATCAGCAGATATAAAGACATATTACATAAAGAGAAAGTTAAGAGATTTCTCCTAAAACAAACAATGGCGCTACATGTTTAAGTACTGAAAGAAAAAAGCTGCCAACCTAGAATTCTATACACAGCACACAAAAGCTGAATGAATTCTTCACCAGCAGACTTGCACTATAAGAAATGATAAAGTCCTTCACGAAGTGCAAAAATCATACTAGATAGAAATGTGGATCCACACAAAAATACAGGGAACCAGCTGCGGCTCAATTGGTAGAGCCCTGGTTTACCACATGGGAGGCCCCGGGTTCAGTTCCCGGGGCCTCCTGGAGAAGGCAGGCAGCCGCGAAAAGGCAAGCCGCCATAAGCAAAGGCAAGCCACCACAAGCAGGCAAGCCGCCGCACGGTGAGCTGACTCGGCGGAATGCCACAGCAGGGGGAGACAAGCAGACACAGAAGAACGCAAAAGCAAAAATGAACACAACAAGAACAAGCAGCAGGGGGCGAGGGGATATAGAAATAAATAAAAAAATAAATCTTTTAAAAAAAAAAGAGCACCAGAAATGTTGATTATTGACTTTTTTCTTATTATTTAAATCACTTTAAATGATAATTGCATAAATTAAAAATATAAAGTATTGTGAGGTTTATAAGATAATATAAAGATATTAAAACTAAAAGAATGAATCATCAACAAAATACCAGCAGGTCAAATTCAGCAACAAATAAATAGCATAATACACATGACGAAGTGAGATTCATCCCAGGAATGCAAGGTTGGTTTAACATCTAAAAATCAATTAATGTAACAGGTCATATCAATAGATTAAAGAACAGATACTACATGACCATCTAAATAGATGTAGAAAAAGAATTTAACAAAATCCAACACCCTTTCAAAAACACACAATGAATTATGAATAGAAGGCAACTTCCATAACCTGATAAAGAACAACTACAAAAACCCCACAGTTTACATCATACTTAATGGAGGAAGACTATTTTCCCCCTAAGATCAGGAACAAGACAATAATTTCTGCTTCTGCCACTTATATTCAAAACTGTACTGAATTTTCTAGCCAGAGCAATTAGGCAAGAAAATGAAATAAAAGGCACCCAGACCAGAAAGGAAGAAGTAAAATTACTGCTATTCACAGATGACATGATCTTATATACATAAAATCCTAAGGAAGTGTTAGAACTAATAAACAATTTCAGCAAGATTGCAGGATAAAAGGTCAATATAAAATATCAAGGGTATTTTGATATTTCAAGGTAAATTGATTGTGGTGATGGTTGCACAACTTGTGAGTATAAGAAAAATCACTAAACTGTACACTTTTATTTTTTTGTTTGTTTTTTTTTAAATTTTTTTTTGTTACATATCCCCCCCCCCTTTCTGCTTGCTCTTGCTGTGTGTCCATTCTTCTGTGTTTTTCTATGTCTGCTTCTTGTCTCCCCCCATCTTTGCGGCGACATGCCAAGTCGGCCCTCTGTGCAGGCGGCTTGTTCCATTCGTGGGTGGCTCCATTCCGTTTCATGGGTGGCTCCGCTCCATGTTTTGCGGGCAGCAGAGCTCCGTGTTTTGCAGGCTGCTTGGCTTCTGTGATTCGCGGGTGGCAGCGCCGTGTTTCACAGGTGACTTTGCCATGCCCGTGGTGGCTCCGCCCTGCCCGTGGCGGCTTGCCTTGCCCACGGCGGCTTTGCCCGCCCACAGCGGCTTGCTTTTCTCAAGGCCATCTGCCTGCTCGGAGAGGTCCCTGGGAACCAAACCCGAGGCCTCCCATGTGGTGTACCGGTGCCCTTATCCACTGGGCTATCCAGTCGGCCCCAACTGTACAATTTTAAATGGGTGAATTTTGTGACATGTGAATCATATCTCAAAAAAGCTGTTACAAAAAATAAAAATAAATTTAAAATAAATCTAGCATCTAGCAGAAGGTCTAGTACATAAGATACAATAAATACTTGTGAATAAATGATGGGGAAAAAGTTAAAGAATAGAAATAGATATGCTAACACTAAACAAAAGAACAAAAGAAGTGACTATATTAATTTCAGACAAAAAAAAAATTCAGAGCAAAGAATATTACCAGGGAAAAGGGGAGTCATTTCATAAAGACAAATGAGTCAATTCTTCAAGATGACAAAACAATCCTAAGCATTTATGCACCTAATTACAGAGCTCTAAAATAGATGAAGCAAAAACTGATAAGTAAAGGAAAAATAGGCAAATTTACAATTACTGTCAGGCATGTCAAAAGTCATCTCATAACCAGATAAAACAAGCGGATGGAAAATAAATAAGGATACAGAAGACTTGAACAACACTATCTCACAAATTAAACTGAATGACATTTTTAGAATGTTCCACCCAACAAAAGTAGAACACACTTTTGTTTTTAAGTGCACACGGAACTTTAATAAAGATAGACCCCATTCTGGGCATAAAGCAAATCTTAGTGAACTGAAAAGGATTCAAGTTATTCTAACTTTGTTTCCTGTCCACAATAGAATTAAATTAGAAAACAATAAAAAAAGATCTCTGGAAAATCTCCAAATATTTGGAAACTAAATAATACACTTCTAAATAACCCAGAGGTGAAAGAAATCAAAAGGGAAATTAAAAAGTATTTTGAACTGAATATCATGAAAACACAACATATGAAAATTTGTGGGATATAGCTAAAACAGTTCTTAGAGAGAAAGTTATAGCACTAAACATCTATATTAGTACAGAAAGGAGAAGACAGAAGAAGAGGAAGAAAAGCAATGATCTCAGCTTGCACTTAAGAAATCCCAAAATGAGCAGAAGAAAGGAAGTAATACACATCTGTGGCCATTTGGAGCTGTTTGTATCCCAGGAAAACATGTTCTTTAACTGAATCCATTCCTGTGGGTGTGAACCTAGGGTAAGTAGGACTTTCCGATGAGGTCACTTCAGCTAAGGTAGAGGCCTACCTTAATAGGATCTAAATCCTATTACTGGAGGTGGATGGATGTAGCTCAAATGGTAGGGCGTCCGTCTCCCATATGGTGGGACCTGGGTTCAATCCCTGGGACCTCCCAGTAAAAAAAAAAATAAAAAAAAAAAAATAAATCCTATTACTGGAGTCCTTTATAAGAGAATGAAATTCAGACAAAGCCACAGGAGCAAGAAGTTGAAAGTCAACAGGACGAGAAGGAAGGGAGAGGCCAGGAGAGGCCAAAGGGTGCACTGCCACGTGACAGAGGAGCCAGGGACCAAGGATCACCAGTAGCCAGCCCCAGAGCACCAGTCTTTGGGAAGAAAGCATCTCCCTGATGACATCTTGATTTGGACTTCCTCTGAGCCTCAAAACCGTGAGCTAATAAATTCCCATTGTTGACGCCAACCCTTTGCATGGTATTTGCTTGAGCAGCCAAGGAAACTAAAACAACATCTATTTTGATACAGGAAAAAAAAAAAAAGGAAATATCAATGAAACCAAAAGTTGACTTTTTGATACAATAAATAAAATTGTGGCCAAATTTATCAGGAAAAGAAGAGAAAGTATACAAATACTACTATCAGGAATATGATGGTGACATCACTACGGAGCCACAGATATTAAAAGGATAATAGGGGATCACTTCTCGGTCTTTTGGCTAAGATCAAATATAAAAGGATAATAGGAAAAATTAAGAACAACTTTATGTCAATAAATTCAGTAACAGATTTAACAAATTTCTTGAAGGACAAAAACCAAAAAGGCATATACAAGAAGAAATCATCTGAATAGCCCAATAAAAGAAGGTGAATTTGTAGTTAAAAACCTTTCCACACAGAAAACCCATGGTCCACATAACCATCCTCTTGTTCTATCTATTATTGAGAACGTGGTGAATTCTACCAAAAAGTTCAGGAAGAAATGATATCAATTCTACACAAATTCTTCCAGATGGTTGAAGAGGAAAGAATATGTCTCAATTTATTCTATTAGGCCAGCAGTGTGCTAATATCAAAACCAGACAACTACTTTACAAAAAAAAGGACGGGCCAATATCCATCAGGAACATAAATACAAAAATTCTTAATGAAATTTTAGCAAATTGAAGCCTTAAATAAAATAGGATAATACATCACGACCAAGCAGGGTTTTCTCCAGGAAAGCAAGATGGTTTCACACACAAAAGTAAGTTATTGTCATTCACCATGATCATCCTGATGGAAGAAGCAGCAGCACTGGGCAAAAGAACTTTACTGCCATAGCATTAAAACAAAAAGTGAGGTAGGCAGCAAAAAAGCATCACTTTTCAGGGAAGAGAGAGAGAGAGGAAAAAGAAGAGGGAGGAAGGGAAGGAGAGAAAAGAAGAAAGGAAAAGGAAAAGGAAAGACAGAAAAAGAAAAAAGAGAAGAAGGAAGAATGGGAGGGAGGGAAGGAAAAAAGTATTTTTTTTAATGATTCCAGAAAGCTTATTCAAGTGTTAGAGGATACCTAAAATACTTTGTAGACTGAGGCAGGATACAAAAAATAAGAAACTGTTCTGTTTGGACAAAGAAAGGAAAAAGATAAATCAGAAACTGAACTGTTCTGGGCCTAGAGGTTATAGAATTTTTTTCCTTAATGAATCTTTAAAAAAAAAACAAAAACAGAAAAATATTTTCATTAAGGCCACTGCTACATATTCCAGCAGTCATAGCCGAAAGATATTTCTCCCACCTCCCAGCCCCTAATTTTACTCTCTTAGAAGAGCTTTAAAAATCCCACAGAAAACTCCTCATTGCCAATTTCGTGGAAGCTACGAACCGCCTGGCTCACAGCTGCTGATGGGGCAAGGGGAGCAGTGGCAGCGAGCCCAGGGCTGGGGTGCAGCGCTCCACCAGATGTGTTTCCCCAGTAACTGTCCCTGGTGACCTGTGGAGCTATCCCCTGGGCTCTTTCCAATTACAGTTCAGAAAGTCAGGCTGAGATTCAACACTCAACTGGGTCATTTAGCGGAATAGTCATCTCTAACCAAGGAAGCATTTGCCTCTCCATAGTCAACACCTTGCTTCAAGTGTCCCCCACCCCCGCCAATCAAACCTCCACACCAGAAACCACTGGAAAATACTGCTCAGAGTACATTTATGTAACATTATCACTTTTTACAAACATGCATATGTTTGTAAAAATTGTTAGTCTTGTTATCTAATCTTTAAAATGCAATTGAAAAGGATATTTGTGCACCTGAGTTGTGGTATTTTCCAAAGTGAAATTTTACAGTTTATTCTTTATTCAAAATGCCATTTAGAGTTTAATCTGAAAGTTAAATACTAGAAAAAAGAGGAAGAAAAGCACAAAAGTGGGAGGGGGAAAATAACCTGGTCAAGTGAGAACCTTCAGGGAATAAGCTTCCTAGAAAGCCAAGTATTAGCAGAGCTCACCCTATTAAGGCTCTTTTTTTTTTTCTTTCTAAATTTCAACCCTTTTGAATGACTGGCTTTCTAGGAAACGGTATAGTCATTCTTTCATTCACTTGTTCCTTCAGCAAGCAGTAGTGACTAAGAGCCTCTGTGATGGAGGTGTGAAGTCTAATAGGACACAGATAGCAGCACTAATAAAAATGGTGGCCGTCGCTAGGCAGGCAGAGAGAAGGAATTTTAGGTAAGATGGGAGGGTCTGGACAAGCTTCTTAGTCCAGGAGATGTTGGTGTGGTTGGCAAAGAAAGGCCCCCATCTGCATAGCAACAACTAACAGAAACGGTCAAAACAAAAGCGCTAACACAACTGTATCTGTGTTTTTAAAATAAAGAAAATTAAATATTGGTGGGTAATGGATATATAATGATCAGGATCATAAACTGAAAAACTGTAAATATCAAACATGAATGAAATGAAACTAGAAATCAATGCAAGCACACCAAAGACTTCAGTTCCTTCCATTGTCTTCCTCAGCAAAATCTCTGCAGAGATGGACCTTTCATATTCATTACCAAATACGCTCTAAGTGTCAGGTGGGTCCAGGCACTCCACTAGGATATGTACAGTACTCAGGACTACAGGTCCAGGTGCTCCATGAGGATATTTACAGTACTCAGCACTCCACTAGGATATTTACAGTACTCAGAACTACAGGTCCAGACACTCTACTAGGGTATTTACAGTACTCAGCACTCCACTAGGATATTTACAGTACTCAGAACTACAGGTCCAGACACTCTACTAGGGTATTTACAGTACTCAGCACTCCACTAGGATATTTACAGTACTCAGAACTACAG